>JAGFMF010011428.1:1579365-1595297 GCA_019455555.1 Galemys pyrenaicus | reverse complement strand
GGGCAAAGACGGGGAAGAGGCCAGAGGGTGCACAAGGGACTGAGGTGATGGTGCACAGGTGAAATGGTGGTGGGTACTCCTATTACCAGGCATCTTTTGAGAGGTTGGGTGTCAAGAAGTCTTAATCCAGTCATTGCAGATGGATTAGCAGCAATGTGGAGAAGCTGCACCTAGCAAGTTCCCCATCAGTCTCTCTGAGGACCTGGGCTCGTTCATTTGTTAGACAGTCAAGGAAGTCAGTCTGGAGTTTTGTGTTGCGCTGGAGGTAAGGGATTTGGAGAATACATTTCTTTCTTCCTTTTAAAAAATGATTGGATTATTTTTATTTTTTTTGAAGTGACATTGCATTATAACATTGTATAAGTCTCAGATGTTCACTGTTAAAAACCAACATGTGTTTATACTAGATTAAGCTCTCAGCTAAATCCAGTCTATTCTTGTCCCTTTACCCACGAATCACCCCCTCCCTTTCTGTCAGATAAAAACTAGTTAGAAACTGCATTTCTAAAGGGGTCTGACTTTCTCAGTGCTATCGCCACTTGCCTGAGTTCAATCCCTGGCTGACCAGGTTGCTGACCCACAAGCAGACCTCTCCGGTCTCGCCCACTGCTCCCCTCCCCAGGTTATTTCAGTGGCTCAGTGGAGCCTGTTCTGCTCCCCACTCTGTCTCTGGTGAATAATCTCACCCCCTACCTCTGGCCTATCCCACAGGTTTTCTGTGCAAAAATAAATAAAATCTTTTAAATAATAAAATAAAGGGGTCTGACTTTTGGTGAAGCTTTGCCCCAGGGCTGAGCTGACTTTAGCTAGGTAGTTGGCAGTGAGTTCACTGATCTGCCCAGTCTAGAGAAAAAGGCTTTGCTGCTCTTTCTTGGGACTGTACCATCTCATTTGCCTACCCCCACAGGCTTCACATACTCAGGCCACCTGCTGAGGTCATTCACATTATATCCAGATGACCTCACAGGTGAATTTCCTCAGTCTTCTCCCATGGCACAGACACAGGCCTGAGGCATGTGTTCTCCAACGTCCCCGGAAGAACTGCCCAGCTGACCCTGGACCCAGCTCACTACCAGGCTCACCCCCATTCTCCTCTCACCCGTACAAAGCCTGGTTTCACCTGAAGGTAAACTGTGCCCTCTTCATTACTATGCCCTGTGGCACCCACTGTACCCACACTAGGCTGTCCCTACCCAGACTGTTCCCCATGGATGGTCCCTGGTAGGCTGTCCCCTTCCTGCACTGCCCACAGCTCACTGCACCCACACTGGATTGGCCCAGCTGGTCTCCAGTACCTGGCCTCTCATCACTGCATCTCATTGGGTTAGTCACCCTTAGATCCATGCTGGAATGCAGGCTCTCCTTGGGCAAGGATCTTTGTTTTGCTCATGAATAAATTCTTTAGCACAGAACAGCACTTAGCACACAGTGGGTATTCAGTAAGTATTTGCAGAAGGAATGAATTTGAAAGGGTTTGTCTTTGTCCTCCACTGCAATCCCTAACACCCAGTATATCAGCAGTGTTTCTTTCTGTTTAAGTTCAGTCCCATGGCTGCAAAGCAAGCATGTTTCTGTCTGGGTTTTTGATGCAGTTAGCAAACCAATTAGGCTCCTTTTACCAAAAGGAAAAGCAACTTGGATTTAAAGGATTCAGTGAGTCCTTGCTGACAGTTTTCTCATCTACACTGAGTAATTGTGATTGCTTGAATATTTCTTCAGAAATTTTTTATTTTTTTTTTGCAGCCTAGTCTAGGCAGGCCCACACTAGGTAGGAAACTTCTGATGTTTACAAAGCAGTGTAAGGTTTGGGCTTTTCCTCTCAAAACCTGTAGTGTTTTTGGAAGCAACTCGAAGATAAGGCCCGGAGCCTGAGAGGGTTATTGCGTGCTTTGGTCTGGGACAGTCTGTGATTTGGGATCTGTTTCTAAAGGCAACTATCAGGGAAGAAAGTGGCTCCTCCTCCCCCATTTTGGTGGAGAGCAGTTTGTTAGTTAATGCAGCCACTTAAGATTTGCCTTCCCAATGCTGGCTCAACACCAGAAGGACTCTGTCCCCCGGCAAGCAGTGTCCTCAGAAATATAGAAACTGGGGGAGAGATGAGACACTCCATCCCCTTTCTCCACACTGTCATCTCCTCTGGACTGGGGCACTGCTGAGAGGATGGGAAGGGGTTGGGGTGAGGAGAAAGGATGAAGAAGACAGAATTGATTCCAGATCAAAATATCAAAGTGGCCCCTCAGAACACAGCAGCTAGAACTTGAATGCCTCAAGGCCTGGGGCCCTGGACTACTTTGTTTGACCTGGTGGGGAGTCTCAGGCAGCTGAGATGGAAATAGTTCCTGGGCCAGCCTGGGCTGTGTGGTTGTGGTGGCTGTGAAGGGGGGTGAGAATGGTCAAAACACCATTGGTATCCTAAGTCACCTCCTCTGTAGCTCTGCTCCCTGGAGCTCCACCTCCATACTGAAGACCAAATAATCCTTCACGTCAGAAGCTCAGTCAAGACCCTTCTCTACTTCGCATCCCTCAGTATTGCACTGTATTGCCTTCTAGCCCACACTCCATGGTGCTCTGAGACGCTGGCTGCTGCCTCCCTTCCTCTCTTGACTCTATTCTGCCTCGGCCTACTGCAGACTCAGTGTTCCCACATCATTATGGGTCACAACCTCCGGCTTCTTCTACATTCTCTTCCTGGACTAAACTCCATTTATTCTTTCAGCTTCCATCTGAAAGGGAAGTTAGGAAGTAAGTATAGACAGTCAGTTAGGAACAGGGTGTCCCAAGGCTGGTTTTGGAAAGGTAGACTGGCTGATGTGGGAAAACTCAGTGGGCCTCAGCAGCCTAGGTCCCTGTGGGTCCAGTCCATCAGCAAGAGAGACAACGTAGACACCCAGTGGTCAAACGCCCACTCTTGCTCACTATACCCATGTAAGCACCTGCTTCTCACCCACTCAATGGCTGCCCACTTGGGACTCCTGTCCACTCAGAGCGATTTCCTGTCCTTCCTCTTGTCTATTGGCTACCCATTTGGACCCCTCTCTGCTCAGAGATTTTCCTATCTTTTTCCTATCTATCAATAAATCTCTTGCTTCCTGCAACTTTGTTCTCGACGTTGAATTCTTTTCTCACTGAAAACAAGAACTGGGCCTCCCTGGTGGCCCAGTGGGTTAAGCAACACACTATGAGGCTAACCACAGCCACTGCAGCACGAGTTCGATCCCTGCTGCCGGCCAGGGAGGGGACCCACAGGGCACAGCAGACCTCTCCTGCTGTGCCCGCTGCTCCCCTCAGCAGTGTACTTCCGTTGATCTGCCTGTTCTGCTCCCCGCTCTCTGTGGTGAATCCTCTCACCCCCCCACACACACCTCTGGCCTGTACCCCAGTGCTTGTATGCATAAATAAATACATCTTTAAAAAAGAAAACAAGAACAGAGAAAGAGCTTGCCTGGGCTCCTCAGACTCTGGGCCTGCTCCCAGGACCCTGACTCACATCTGTGGGTTTCCTCTCATCTCTATCTCGCCTCAGTGTCAGCATGAAGTGCTAATTCCTTTGTAAACTTTTACTGAGAACCTCCTGCGTGCCCAGTGTTAGAACAAAGGTGAAGATTCAGTTTTCATTTTAGAGAAAAAGCAGAGATTGAGTTACCAAGAGTCTTGGTCCTGGCCCTGGATTGCAAAGAGTGAGAAAATGAGGGGACCATCCCTTGCATGCAGTAAACATTTAACTGCTATGTGATGAATTTTGTTTGGGAGCTAGATATGAAACGTGAGCTTTCACAATTATATGAATAAGCTACCACTCAGATACCAAAGTATGATTTTTCATGAGCATGGGTGCTGGGATTATTATGTGTATTTATTATGTTTAGTTGTATCTTTCCAGCATTCCAGGGCCTACTGGGAACCAAAATGAAACTTTTTGTGCAGAACGAATACTTCACTATGGGCTGTAGAAAATTTTCAATTCCAGTTTTTGAAGAAGCAAGAAAATTGGAGTTTAGTTTATAATTGCCTTGATGGTATGCCATGGCTGCTATGAAAGTTATGACTTTGCTTATTATTAAACAGAGAAAAAATTAATCCAATAAAGTAAACCTATTATATCACTACTGAATAACTTGGAATATGGTTATTTTGTTTTGCTGTCTGTATTTGTTTGTAGCTAATTTTAAAAAGTCTTCCACTTAATGGAAGGGCACACTGTATTTGTGTATTTGCTGGCCCCATGGGATAATTCATTCTGGTAATAAAAAAGAACATTACTTAAATTCAGGCTTTTATTATGTTGGTGTATTGTGCAACCATAAAATGCACCTAGGCATTTGATTTATTGGCCATATGATGATGATAGCACATGCCTAAACTGCTGGAAAATTCTCAGTAATTGGAGATCCATGACCAGAATCAATCTCTTTTGGGTGTGTTAATTTGGCAAACAATTAGTCAGTCCAACAGTCTAAATCTTTCCAATGTGATCCAATAGAAAATTTGTTGCAGTTATATTCAGTGGGATATCAAATTTTGTATGTCTTTTCAAATATTTTTGTCTATAGTGATCTGTCATGCTCAGTAAGAATATTGATAAAAGTCAGAGATTTATGGTTATGAAATGGCACCCAGTTGTTCTCAGAAAACTGGGGATGGTCACTGTTTCCAAAGGGGTCACTAGAAATGTTTTTAAGGGCCAAATAAGGTAGTTATATTTGAATGAAATGTCTCAGACTCACAGAAATGCAATTTAACTAGTTTTGGTTTAGTCTTCTGAGAGAAATACTCTGTAACCAGTGATGACAATATGATATATCCTGATACTTTTTAAAGCTCAACTTTTGGTTGACCTTCCCAATATGTGAGACCAATTTCTCCAAGTATAACTAGAGGGTTGGTGAGTTTTCCATATCACCTTTCTTTGTCTAAGGCTTCTTGTTTTGCATTGCTGCAAATATTATACTCCTTTACATAGGGCAATAAAAGAGAACTCCCATGACTCTTCAGGCCTAGATTCAGAGTTCTGTAGTCTCCTTTCTGCTACATTGTTTTTAGTCAGTGCAATCACAGGACAGTTGTAGAGAAAAATGGACTCCAGCTCTTAGAGGGGAAAATAACAAAGTCACATTATAAAGAGCATGAGATGGGAGGGATTGATATGGCCATCCTGGAAAATAATCGACCATGGGTGGTGAGACCACAATTGTTTCAGCTGTTCTACCAACCTCGGAAGTTAGTGTTCTGTGCTTGTCTCTGAGATTAAAGAAATCAATCTGAGGGCATGAGAAATCTGCCAGGGACATCACTGTCCAAAATTGAATTGTCTGTCACATGCAGTATGCCCATCAGGACAGGTCAACATGAAGAAGGTCATTCAGCACTAAGTAAAAGCGGTAGGTATTTTCCAGTCTTGCTAAATAGAAATATTGATCTCCTCTTTCAGCTCAGATAGTAAATTATTTCTTCCAACAAAGATTCTCATAAAAAATGGAATATGTTGGAGTATGTGCAAGTTGGTAGGTACATTTTGACTTCTTAAGTGCTTTTAGTTACTGTTTATTTTCTTTTTAAAGATTTATTTATTTATGCATATATAAGAACTGGGGTATAGGCCAGAGATGTAGAGGGTGAAAGGAGTCACCAAAGACAGTGGGGAGCAAAGCAGTCAGATCTACTGAAACATGCTGCTGAGGGGAGCGGCAGGCGAGACAAGAGACGTCTGCTGTGCCAGTGGGTCACTTCCCTGGCTGGGAATTGAACTTGTGCTGCAGTTGTGGATAGCTTCACAGTGCTGCACCTTAACCTCTTGTACCACGAGGGAGGCCCCAGTTACTGTTTACTTTCATGACCAAGCATGTGCATCTATGTTTAGAGAAAGAAACATACTCAGTAGATGCAACAAGAGTGGGGCCAAGCAGTGAATATATGACCCCTGGCTAAAAACATCATACCCCCGTGAGAGCAATTCCAAGGAGCGTTCATGTGACACATGCTGATCAGTCTTCTCCTGGAATCGATACATAGACAATGGAAGAAAGAAGCTCTTACTGTGTCTTATGTAGTTGTGGGTTGGCCACTTCTCCAGTTCCATAAGGGAGGCCCCATGTCTTCAGTAGGACAAGGTTTTAACAAGGACAATATACAAAAAAGAAAAGTTAGAGTTGCTAGAAGGACTAAAACCAATTCATTATCTCGGACATCCTTCAGTTCTGTGAACCATTTAACATCTTCCCTGGATACAAGAGTCGAGACATTCTCTTTTGTGCTTGCTAGCCCAATTTACTTATAGACCAAATTTTGCCAACCTTTCACCACATAAAAATTGCTATGCTTCAAGGGAAACAATTGGTTCCTGGGTTCCTATTTCCATTACATGAGACACTAATAATGGCTGCATAATTTTGAAAATGTCCTTTGTATTACTGCCAAAGAGAAAGAGAAAGATAGTTGGGCAAATACATCATTTATTCATCCAGATAAAGTGAAAATGAATTTAAGTGAAAAATATTATATAGTGCCACCTTTGCTGATTGTGTTTTAGGGGCAGTAATATCTCCCATCCTATGTTCTTCTACAATGTGACCTTGACAATTCATCCATCAAGATGTGTAGCTCTTTTGTAATTGGGCAAGCTTGTGTCTGATTCATAATGATTAGTGATACGGTGTGACATTTAAGGCAGGGTCATAAAAGCAATACAGTTTCTACTGTGCTGGCTGAGACACTTGTTTGGAGCACTGAACTGTCTTGGAGGATGTTTGGCCAGCCCAAGGCCCCCATGCTCTGAGGAATCCCAGTCTATGGGCTGAGGACAGACTATGTATGGTTGCTTCAGTTCAAGAGATGATCCCACATGAAAGTCAGCAGCATTTGTCAGATGCATGCATGAAGACACCACTTGATTATTCCATACCCCACCTATCAAGTTACCCCAAGGATAGTAATACTGGACGTTCCACAAAGAGCAGTCATGAAGCAGTCAGTCTGTTGTCTTAGCTGTTGTCAAATGATCCATCATCATCACTGTTTTTCTTCTCTTTGTAGTACTGATTGGAAATACCCCATCTCTGCATTTGCCCTTCTTCCATTCTCATTTCAATGTCCCAGTTGAAGAAGAATCATTCCAGTGTTTTCAGTACATTCTAAGGTTAGTAAAGACCATGTTGGGATAGGAAGAGACCATAACCCTAATTTTCAGCCACACTTTATCTTCTGGTGTCAGAGCAGCTCAGAGTGTTATGAAGATATCCTTGGCAGTTTCATGCTGGATTGGCAGTCATGCATCTTCAAAAACACTTATATAGCGCTTACAATGTGACAGGCACTGTTCTAGGCACTTTAAGAATGTCAGTTCACTTAGTCTTCAAAATTATCTCGTGTATTAACAGATGAGGATACTGACATCTAGTGAGGCTAAGTAACCTACCTAGGGTCACCCTGCTAGAAAGTGGTAGAGCAAGGATTCAAATCCAGTCTGTTTAAAAGTGCAGGCATTTGACCATAGTCTTTGATGTCACCTTGTAGGCTCACATCAAGCGAATGTGGCCAGAGAGAACAGAGGCTATGTGATTGCCTTCATATTCCTTTTTACTTTTATATCTACATCACATTTATCATGCAAATGACGAACTGTGTATGTATGTGCATGCATGTGTATGGTCATGTGTACTTATAAACCCAGGTTTTACTCTGCTGCATGTATTTGGATGCCAATTATGACTTGCTTGAGTCTATGTATGTATGGAAGTAAGAGCAGCCAATATTTGTGACAAGAGATGAACAAGCTTTTACCCAGCCAACCTTAACAGCATCTGCATTTTTAGAGCTTTCCAGGCCCTTCGATGAAACCCATCAGGCCAGACTAATGATACTGCAGCTTGCCATTCATTCTCATCGGGTTTAATGAAGATAAAGGACCTCTCTTTATGTGTCCAGTTGTGCTTAGCAAATTAACCAAGCTGCCAAAAAGGTACATGTGAACAGAATATTTGTCCTCATAATGTTCATTAGGAGGGAGAAAGTTAACTAACCTTTTTTCCCCTGTATTTCTTTCCCCAGGCCCCAGTGAAAGCCATAAAACTGATACATCATCTCTAATCTTATTTCTGATGGACCTTCCCCTAACTTCTTCACTTAAGATCTTTCCACAGCTGTTCCATTGAATTAGTATCGTTATGTGTTTAAAAAAAAATATTATGCTCTGTGTCTTAGAGCTAGTTGTCAAGAACTAAATATTCTGGGCTCTTTTGTGAGATAATAGGCTGTTAGAGAACTGGAAAGGGTGGCTAATTTATTTGTTTGGTTCTTGTGTGCTCTTGGCAATTCCTGGTGAAAGAATGGAAGCTTCAGTTCTCAGATTTTTGCCATAGGCTTATAGTATGTACATAAACAACCAATTTCTCGTGGCACATTGCAAAAGTGCCCCTCAATTTGCTTTCTTCCCTGAACACATGCCTCCTTTTAATGTGTATTTGCACTATTTATATTAATAGGTAAGTTTGTGCTCCACGCTCTGACTCTAGGCTTGGATATCTAATTTGGAAGTCCAGAGGACATGAGCAGAAGATTGAATGGTTGAATATTATTTTTAGGGCTTAGGGTTTGCTATCCCTTACTGTATCTGGAATCTCAAGACCATTCTGGCCTGCCTGACCATTGTCACCTCGCCTGCTAGAAGATGAGATACCATGAGAAGAAACAAATCACCTACCTGACTGACAGCCTAGCACCTGCCAAGCATGTCAGGGAGTCTATCTTTTGTGACCTAGCTACTAGTCAACAGCTAACTGATCAGTCATGCAGGAGAGTCCAGCAGAAATAAATGCACCAGCCCACATCAGTAGACTATCCCACTTATTCAAAGAACCAAGATCTAAATACAAGAATCATTTTTTAAAGTTACTAAGTTTTGGGGTAGTTTATTTCATAGCAAGGCTCACATGTCTATAACCTTTCTCTTACTTTTTTCTTTTCAAAACATCAAGGTAGCATACCTGAATGGGGTACATTTTACACAAAGAAGTCTCTGAATAATGTTAAATCCATGTGATAAAGAACAAGACTTCTCAGAATTTAGTTCCTCTCTATTCCATGGTATGGCTTATTAATGACACCACTAAGGTCCCTTTCAGCATTAAATTTGCATTCAATTCACATGTCTGCTCTTGATTTGCACAATACAGATCAAGGTGTGTCTGACTTAAGTAAACCAGACCCCATTGAGGTAAATTTTATAAGATCAGACTTATAACTAGGGTAAGTCCTGTTTGAAAGGCAATGGTGTAACCTGTTACCATGGTCACAAATGTATGCCGTTGAATGAAAGTGGTTTCCTCCCTACATACCAGAATCATAACTTAGTTTGTTAGGTCTACCTGGCTTAGATACATCAAGTTTATATTCCTAAAATGTTCCTATTACCCAAGCCTTTGAAAAAAAAAAAAAAAAACAATTACTTGAGAAGAACTAAAATCTCAAGGTTGATGAACATTATTCAGGTTTTCAAAAATGTATTTTAACAATTAACACTAAGAAAAGAATATTATATCCATGGAGTCTCATTTAAGTATTAATTCTTCCTCATTTCAGGATTGTCAGATTTTAAAAGAATGGTGTCTGGAAATCTTGCTAGGTAACACATCCCTTCAAAAGTTAGTGACTTAAAACAATAACCACCATTTTATTATCTTCTGCATTTCTGAGGGTTAAATTCAGGAAAGGTCTGTCTGGGTGATTTTAGCTCAGGTTGGCCAGTGGTTGCAAGTTGAAGAAGCAGGAAGCACAGGGCCTCTTGTTTCACAGATGGTAACTGTTATACTTTTCTTTGTGTGGTCTCAGAGCCCCCACTGGGGTGTCTGTGGGTCTATTTTGGACTTCTTGAGAACATGGCTACCTCAGAACAGTCTGCTGACGGAGGTTGGCTCTAAGCCAATATCCGAGGTAAACACTGTCCGACCATTAACAAACTATCCTCACAGGTCACATAGCACTATTCTGCCACAGTCACAACCCCCCAAACTCAAGGGGGAGTCCCAACCCCACATCTCAATGGGAGGAGTGGCCCAAGAAGAGCAAGGGGAGATAGCATTGTGACTATTTTTAGAAATACAATCTGTCACAGATGGCCAAAGGCAAAACTGATCTGCACAATACAGATCAAGGTAGCTCAGATACCTTAGTCAGATCTATATTTTGGTTCATGTTCAGATCTCAGTTCTGTATTTTGGTCCTCAGATCTATATTTTAATCTCAGATCTATATTTTCACCCAGATCTATATCTTACATCTATCTTTTGGTCCACGTTTAATATAAGATCTATATTTTAGTCCATGTTTCCTCAGCATTAATAGAATTGACAGAATGTTATCATTTAGGTCCTTGTTCCCAACTACCTCCCTCCATCAATGTCCTGCTACCACCAGTCAGTTACAAAGCAAATAAAACACACATGAAAAAAACCCACAAGACAGCCTGGGCAAAGGTGAAAAACACTGTCAAATACCAAAGGATTTTTTACTGTTCACTGAGAAGCTCCACTTTGTTTAATAGGCAAAGAAATGCAGAAGTCTGGGAGAATGCTGGGGCTAAAAAATAAGCATTTATCAGAATAAACTTGAATCCAACTCTTATTAGGAGGAAGGAGGCTGAAAGGGGCCACCCAGATTGAACTCACCTCGTACAGGTACACATCATTATCTACATATTTTTCTGATCTTTGAATGGAATTGATTTAATGTCTATGAAACTTCTAAAAACCCTGGAATTACAGACACTAGGGAAATGTCACTCAATAGTGTAAAAGCTAAACACAAAAGAAAAAAAAAAAGAAAAGAAAGAGGATGTTCCTTATAGTTTAAATGCTCTCATTTACAGTTTCCCATAAAAAAGAGCATGAATGCAAAGAAAAAGAGTGAGCTCTCTGGGTAAATCATATCTTCTGAATCACTCCTTCTCATCACAAAGCAAGAGTCACACCCTCGGAAGAGAAAGCAGCTTTTATCATTGTTTTACAAATGTGCCTATTAATAGTTTCCCAGATATACCAGATGATTTCAAATTTTTTTTACATATACAGCTCATTAGGAAAATTTGAAAATTATTTCCAGATAAAATTTTTTTGATATATAGCTCTATGGAAAACACCTTAAAATATTTATTCTAATCAGTAATTACTTGTGAATCTTTTATATCTCACTGTTGGGCTGGACACCAATAGTACTGCTGTTACTTGGATATGGTTGCTATGAAGGAGGAAGCTAGGAAATGGGTATAGGTAGTCGGTTAGGAACAGGTTGCCCAAGCTCCCAAGTCCGTTTATCAGCCTGATTGAGAAATAATAGGTTAGAGTCAGGAGGGCAACCACCTCACCCCAAGCTCAGGTGTCCTAGGTCCACTTATCAGTCTAATTGCAGACCAGGAGGGTACACACCACAACCCCCAACTCAGTAAAGAGTGGAATATTCAGAACTCCAATACAAGAACAATGCTGAAGCAAAAGAACAAAGCTAGTTTCGGGATGGTAGACCAGTTCTTGCAGACAAACTCAATAGGTCTAGGCAGCCTAGAAAAACTCCGAAAACTCAGTGGACCCCACGGGCCCAGCCAATCAGCAAGAGACACAACAGAAGACACCCAATGACTAAATCCCCACTCATTGCCTGCTATACCCATATAAACACCCTCTACTTGGGTAGCCTCCTCAGTGGCTACCCACTCGGGACCCCTCTCTGCTTGTGTTACAGGGCCGAATGAGGAGCACCACCAAACTCCCAAACCTGCCCACTCTAAATGGGTTTTGCCACCCTCTGCATCAGTACAAAACATGCTATAGTGATTAAGACCTTTAATGGAAAGGAAATTCAGTTTAATTAGTGTGTGATAGAGAGAAGGGAAAAAATATAGTTTCCAAATCAAACAACCAACATTGCACATCCCCCTGTGGGTAAATGCCCAGTCAAAGAGGATTGGTCCAAAGTGGGACTGCTGAAGCCCAAAAGTTTGTCACAGTGTAAGGTACCTCCTGGTGGGGACCCATAGGAAAGGGTCAGAAATTTCTGGAAGGAAAAGAACAAAATCAAGATAAAGGCTGCCATAGTTAATCTCCTCATGTGTGTTTCATGTCTTTCTCTCAAGTGTCTTCTTGTTAGGGGGAAAGGTAGTCCTGAATGGATTACATAAATAAGTTTATGGACTCCAACCCCTACTCCAGACCACCAATATTCCAAAACCACAAATCAGATAAGATGATTATCGAAGAGTGGATCACTGGGACCTGAGGGTGGAGTTAAGCAGCCAGGTTGGGTATAAAACCAGAGATGTGAGTCTTGGGAGCTCTCTTCATTCAGAGCCATCTCCCTCAGTTTGGAGCCAACTCTCAACACTCCTTTGGGTTCCAGCTTAGAGGATCTGGTAGGATATTTACGGATTTGTATCCCACTATTCTCCTTGTGTTATTATTATTTTATTTCCCCTTCTTTTGTAAAATAATACACTTTATTAACCTTTGTCGTGTGTGCCTTTACATTGGTGCTTATTATAAGTGCCTTTCAAGCACATGGGTGAGGACCCTGTCAGGCAAACCCATTTTATATTAGGGTCGCCCTGTAACATTCTTACATCTCCCCCGAGTACCTGGTACAAGTCCG
Organism: Galemys pyrenaicus; assembly: GCA_019455555.1. NCBI lineage: Eukaryota > Metazoa > Chordata > Mammalia > Eulipotyphla > Talpidae > Galemys > Galemys pyrenaicus. The sequence continues at coordinate 1,582,667 of JAGFMF010011428.1, read as the reverse complement.
AGGCTAAGAAACAAGCACAACTTCTTCACATATCTCTCTGCTTCAAGTGCCTCCTCCATCTCCTTCTAAGTCTTTTTCTTGCTTTCCCTCCCTGCCGAGTCTCCTCTCACTTATCCTTCCTGCCCAGCTCCACCCTTCCTTAGGATGGGGGAGGGAACCTGGAATCTCCCTTTCCCTGGGGGCTTTCACTGTTAACACTCTTTCTGTCCTTCCTCTCATCCACACAGCTTCTCATCTCCTCAGCAGCTACCGATTCAGCAGAGATCCCTTGCTGCTCAAAGAACTTTCCTGTCCTTATTCCTATCAATAAATCTCTTACTTTCCTGTAACTTTGGTCTCAATGTCGAAGTCTTTGTTCACCAAGGCTAGAACAGAGAAAGAGTCTGTCTAGGGTCCTAAGACTCTAGGCTTGTTCCCAAAACTTAGATTCAGTTACAGACTGCAAAAAGTGTGAATCCAGAGACCCTCTAGGAGAAAGAATTCACCAGTGTTTCAGCTCAACCAAGAAAGGTTTTACTAAAGACTCATACACAAGGATGACAGTGTTGGAAAAGGAAAATTTTAGCCTGGCTCCCCGAAGGCAGCTAAGAGGAGGCTTTGAAGCAGTAGGTTCATGAGGTGGGACAGAGCAGAGCACTTTCATAGCAGTTCTGGGCTGGGCTATGCAGGAACAAGCACAGATGGCCACATACGCCCTTATTAGCATTACAACCTGCACGTGTGTTTCTCAGCCTTCCCCCTCCAGGATATTGTAATGGAACATGGTGGTCCCCAGGGAACAGCGAGGTTCCAGGTTCCCTGCCCCACCCAAGGAAGGGTGGAGCTTGATAGAGGAATTGAGAAACTGGAAAGGAGGTGAACTAAGACCAGAAACCTGAATCATACAAGGAGGTGGGGGTAGAGCAATTAACAGCCATTAACCCAACTATAGAAACAAAGGTCCTTAGGTGCCAGTGCCTGGATCAGAAAGCACCAGATCTAAGCAGGAATTAATGCTGCAGGGAGTGTCCAGAGCTCAGACCAAAAGTAAAGGTATGGAGATTGAGATACTCTCAGAGCCCATTGTAGAATCTCTGGTCCCTTTCAAATTCTACACAATTGATTCAGGCAGTCAACAAGCAAGCCACTCCAATGAGCCCCTCCCAAAGAGAAAAGACTATCAGTGCAGCCTCTGCACTGACACTGGGCAGCCATCCTTCTGCTCACCTATGCAGGTGCTTCTCTTCACCAACTCTCTCCTGCATGGCAGCAGTCTTCTGCCTGCCCATGACCTGTACCCTGCCAGGACTTCTCCTCACTGACCGCCCTCAGCAGAAGCTGCTCTCCTCAGCCACCCACCTGCAACCATGCAGGCCTCTCTCAGCAAACCTGTCCCTTTTGGGGCAGCTCTTTCGGCCCACCTGTATCTATGCAAGTCTCCTTTATTCTTCTGCCCCTTTCCCTAATAAACCTGCTCTTTAAAAACAACTAACATCTCTGCCTCATGGAGATACTTGCTGCATGTCACTGAATAGGGAGCTCTGGTGAAATAGTTCCCAAAGTGAACCCTAGAACTCCACTCTCCAAACTCATCGACTCCCAAAAAAAAAACATCGCAGTCATTCCATAAAGCTTTTCAAAATTGATAACCAGCCACAGCTTTGATGACTTTATAGTCTCACCATATAATGAACCAAAAGGTTGTTCAAGGATTTTCCTTTTTTCCAAGGAGCAGTTCAAAAAGAGGAACTCTTTTCTTGCCAGATCTTGATGCCTTTCCTTCTCGAAAAGCCCATGTTCAAATGGACTTTACTGGGGGCTAAGTTTCTGGTGTGTGTGTGGTGGGGGAGGACACCTTTGTAGCATTTCAAAACTCCTGTGCAAATAGTATCAATGCCTTCTTTGGGGTGATGACATATTACAAATCTGCCTTCATCATTTCACTTATTTTCTGAAATTACATGGCATTGTAATAGAAGATCCCTTTTTTACCATGAAAGAGTAATTCTGCTGATTAACTGAGCAACTGTTAAATTTTATGTCAATGCTCCACTGTCATTATAGAATTAGTATTAACAGTCATGGTTGGGGAGAATTTTCATGAGACTGATGGAGTAGAACAGAGAAGAGAGAAGTGTCTTTGCTTCTAAAGTAGCTGTGACTTAGATCTTCTAAACACTGGCATCTAAATGTAAAATTTGGCATCTGAATGTTTTTTTGTGTGAGATTTCAAAATGAAACTTGCTTTCTTTCCAACTTCTAATTGATCCTGGAATGGAAATACAAGACAGAAAGCCAATTCGCAAAATGCTTTGGTGTTGAAAAACTGGTGTAAGTCACATAAGAACATGGACCAATCAGACCATGTCCTTTCTCAGAATGAATTATTTAAAAGTATGGGGCTCCAGCCAGTTGTAGAGAAAGCCATGGAACGTGTGGGGTTCATTTTCTATTTACCTTGAAATTTCTCAGATAGGATACTTTAGGGGTTTTCAATGAAGGATTTAAATAGAGAAGAGGGTCTTAAAGTTGTTTCTTACAGATACAGCTTATAATTTTTACTTATAGTCTGTAGACATAGCCCATATCCATCAATGGAGGAACCCAAACTTATATTTCAAATGAAAATTTTTATTTTTTTAATGAGGATTTTTAATTGTCATCTGTAGCAGAGATGCTATTGGTGCCCTTTCTTCTTCCCCTCGACACCCCAAACACATTCTAAGATAACGCTTTGGAAGCACTTGTGATTCTCTCAAGACACAGCAGGGAGTTAGCAATCTAGGAACAAACTTTAGTATGTTCAAATAAAAGTCGTCATCTTTTGGAGGATCAACACACCAGCTTCCTCACAATTTGGTTGGAAATACTCTGTGGTATATTCTATACTGTGACATCCTGTGGGACTGGGCCCAGTGTGAAATTCTATTAACTCATCTTATATCGGTCTCTTCCTTTCTCTTGTTCTCATTTCCATACTAGGCTACAGGTTAGTTTCTGGGATTGTTGGAGGGAAAGGATCTCCTGAACAAACTCCACAAATAGGTTTTATGGACCCTACCCCTGTAACACGGTAGTCCCTGGGAAAAGAGGCAGCTCCAGGATCCCTGCGCCACCCTACGTAGGGTAGACTGAGCAGGGATTAGAAGAAGCCAGAGAAGAGACTGAAGGAAGGAAGGAAGGAAGGAAGGAAGGAAGGAAGGAAGGAAGGAAGGAAGGAAGGAAGGAAGGAGGAAGGAGGAAGGAAGGAAGGAAGGAAGGAAGGAAGGAAGGAAGGAAGGAAGGAAGGAAGGAAGGAAGGAAGGAAGGAAGGAAGGAAGGAA
>JAGFMF010011428.1:1544813-1579315 GCA_019455555.1 Galemys pyrenaicus | reverse complement strand
AAGGAAGGAAGGAAGGAAGGAAGGAAGGAAGGAAGGAAGGAAGGAAGGAAGGAAGGAAGGAAGGAAGGAAGGAAGGAAGGAAGGAGCAGGATGAAGAGCATTAAGGAGACCTGGAGGAGGTACATGGACATGTGAAGAATCTGAGCTTGCTTTTTGGTCCTGGGTTGGTTGGAACAGATGCAGGTGAGAGACCCGTGGGGAGATTCACAGTGGCAACTTTTATCTTGAGTTTGATTTTGTTCTTTTCCTCCCAGATTTGTCTGACCTTTTCTGACCCTTTTCTATGGGTCTCCACTGAAAGGTTAGGGTTAGGGTTAGGGTTAAACTTGGCACAGGCTTTTGGGCCTTGCTTTGGTCCAAATCCTGTTTGCCTGGACTTTTACCCTTGAGGGCATGGGTAACTTTGGATGCTTGATTTAGTAACTATATTCTTTGTCTTTTCTGTATTGTTCCCTAATTGTATTAAAGTTCATTTCCATTGAAGGTCTTATGTGGTTGTCTTGATGTGGCAGTTGGCCGAACCCATTTAGAGCAGGCAGGTTTGGGGGTTTTGTGGTGCCCCTCTCCCTGCCCTGTAACACCCCCACCCTAGACCAAAGAGATCCAAGACACTAAGTACTGCAAATCTGAAAATTTCATCACCACAAAAGGGAGGATTGCTGGGAACTGAGGGTGGAGTTAAGCAGTTAGGGCTGGTATACAACCGGACATATGGGTCTTGGGGCTCTTGGTTTTTGCCAGCTCTCAGTATGCTATTGGGGTTCCAGATCAGCAGAAGTGGTAAGATACATTCACCAGTTTATTATCTTTCTCCTTGAGTTATTCATTTCTTCATTTCCCCTTTTTGGAAATAAACCCTTCAATACCCATTTTGTGTGTGCCTGCAGTTGAACTTCATTATAAGTCCCATTTAAGTATGTGGGTGAGGATTCACAGTCAGGACACCCCATTTCACATTGGGGTTACCCGAATAAACTCATACTTTCCTTTGGTCAATATCTCCTGCTAAATAATCTAGCTGAAGATATGGCCTTCTAAAAAGAAATAGTTAATTTGGTCTATTCATCACTCACTCACCATATACTTACTCTGAACTCACCTTGTATAAGGAAAAATTTTAGGGGATATGGAAAAAAAGAAGGGAGGGATGTACCTTCCTTTTTTTTTTTTTTTAGAATTGACATAAATCAAGGATGTGAACTCTCCCAATATCTCAGGCTGAAGGGTTCTGCCAGGGCTCTCGAGAATGAGCCCTTGTGTCCCCTAAACAGATTGTGAACAGAAGATGTTGCATAATCTCTACTGGGTTGTTCTTGACTACTGCTTCTGTTCTTATCTCTTTGTGTTTTTATTCAGTTTTGGGTTTTGAAGATGTTTATCTTGTTTTTGAACATAGGTACCTTCTTCAAAAATTTGTATTGAAATTAAAGGGCACACAGAAGGTATGCATCTTGCTCAAGAAGTCTTTCTTTGATGGTGCCTCCAGGCACAGCTCTCCCATAGGGTAATCACTCTCCTGTTTCCCATAATATGGTTAGACTCTTTGTTTAACTTTAAATGTTCATGTCTGTGGGGTGTAGCTATAGCTTTGTACTATTTTCCTTGTCCAGGCTTTGTCCTGTGTGGTATTCTAGTGTGTGTAAGTCATGATTGATTTATTCTCTCTGCTGTCAATGCGCAGTTGAATGGTTTCCAGTTGGAGCCTTGATAAATAGCACTGCTACTGATACAGGGCAGGAAAAGGGGTAACCCAGAACCCCCAAACTTGCCTGCTCTAAATTGGTTCTGCCACTTGCCACATTGAGACAAAACATATAAGACCGTTAATGGAAAGGAACTTTTAATACAATTAGTGTACAATACAGAAAAGACGAAGAATATAGTTTCCAAATCAAGCATCCAAAGTTACCCATGCCCTCAAGGGTAATGTCCAACCAAACAGGATTGGCCCAAATCCTGCTACAAATATAAAGCACCTTCTGGTGGAGACCCATAAAAAAGGCTCAGAAACAGTCAGACAAGTCTTGTAGGAAAAGAGCAAAATCAAAATTAAGATAAAAGCTGCCATTGTTAACCTCCCCACGGGTCTCTCACCGGCATCTGTTTCAGCCAGTCGAGAAGCAAGCACAGTTTCTTTTTGTGTCTCTCTACTCCATGTGCCTCCTCCAGGCCATTTTCTTGCTATCCATCCTGCTTCCTTCCTTCTCCAGTTTCCTCTGTAGCTTCTTCTCCTCCCTGCTCAGTGGCAGGTAACCTGGACCTCCCCTTTTCCTGGGCACCACCCTGTCAGTACAAGTTCCAGTACATGTTTTGATGATTACATGGATGCATATATCTTGGATACATGCTCAAGAGTGATACTGTTGTGTCTGAGGACAGGAGTTCATGCTTGGTTTCAGAAGATGCTGGTGGTCTCTTTAGTGGATGTACTGCAGTTTACTCTTAAAACGGGGTATCGGGGTTCCATTGTTCTACATCTTCAGCAATACTGGCTTTGATCCATCTTTTCTTAGCTCTTTAGATGGATGTGGGTTATGCCTTTTAAATTTTTGTATAGAGGGCCAGTTGGTTAAGCAATGCACTATGAAGCAAACCGCAACCCCTGTAGCATGAGTTCGATCCCTGCTGCTGGCCAGGGAGGGGACCCACAGGGTGCAGCAGACCTCTCCCGCCTCATTTGCTGCTCCCCTCAGCAGTGTGTTTCAGCCAGTCTGCCTGCTCTGCTCCCCACTCTGTCTGGTTATTCCTCTCACTTCCCACAACTCTGGCTTGTACCCCAGCTCTTGTATGCATAAATAAATAAATCTTTTAAAAAAATAAATATTTGTGTAGAGATTTATGTATTTTATCTCTGTTTGCAGAATAAAACCAGAAGTCTTATATTATGATTTTGTGACTAATAAAAACTTGTACCTGCTATAAAATGCTCTGTTTTGCACAATTTTTGTCCATAATCTTTGAAATTATGACTCATCATGGGAGCTGCCTTCAGCTAAGGCAATTTGAATACTTTCACTAGCTAACCCTCCTCCCAACCTCTTGGGACAAGTTTGCGTCAAGCCCTGGTAATGAAATGTGGGCCCACCCTCAAGAGTGTCCCACCCTGTCAGTCCTTTCTGCCTCACTAATTCCCTGTTTAATAAGCATGTACCCCCAAATCAATAAGCATTTATTTCATTTTCCTTCTGATTATTCATTTGTCTTTTCTCAGATAATCTTTCAGAGGACACTCAAATTAGTTTGCATTTTTTAGTATTTTCCTTTTGCTCTTAAACATTGACTTGCTGTTTTAGTGACTATAATGTTTAAATGCTCATGATAGAATGCCAGCTCTGCCATCTGCCAGCTCTTAGCCTTTAGCAAAATGCGTAACTGCTGTACTCCTCAGTCTCCTCACTCATAAAATGGACTGAGTAATATTAATTTTCTCATAGAGGTGTTGGAGATTAAATTAAATATTTGCATTTGCACATAATACTATCCAGTGAATGTTCCTGATAATTAAATCATATCTTGAATACCAATAACTTATACCATATGGAGTTTCCTTCCCTCCCTTTCTTCTCTCTTACCTACCCCCCTTCTCTTCCATCATCCTTCCTTTCTCAAGTACCTATGAAAGTCTACCATATGCCTGACCTCAAGTACCTTGAAAGTCTACCATATGCCTGACAGGAGCTATGATGCAATGGTTAACAAAACAGTTATGATCTCTGTCCTCAATAGTGCATACACAATTTTGGGTTATAGGAAATCATATATTCATGCCAATACATCATTATAGGTTAGGATATGTATCTAGATAGAATTCCACAGTGTTTTTGGAAAGCACTTAATAGGAAGATAAGATTTAGTCAGATGCCTCAGAAAGATAATTTGATCTGAGATTTAAATTATGGGAGGCATTAAATAGACATGATACCCTTACTATAGTTTATCTTAAAGGGATTATTTGATCTTTCAATAATTTATCATTTTTTTCTTAAAAGACTTGTGTGATAGACAGCTTGCTTGGTACACCCCAGTACCCACGTGTGTCATACTCGTGTCATTCTCTCCCTCACTCAGTCTGGGCCTGGTCATGTGACTAGTTTTGACCAATGGGCTATCAGCAAGCATAATATTAACAGAGGCTCCCTCTTGAAGTCTTAGAACACTAAGAAGTTTGACTAGAGAGTTCACGTGGAGCGATGTTCCAGTGACTACGAGACTACAGAAAAAGTGAGAGAAAGACAGAGAGAGAGAAGTCCAGTTAGTCTCTTGTGGTTCTAGCCATAGGCACCAGACATGCGAGTGAAGTCACCTTGGCTCCTCCATTCTCTAACCAACCCACAAGGCCAACAGCATGTGGTACAGGCACAACCTACTGTCCTCTGCCTGAATGGTAGAATCTTGACAAGAAGTGATCACTCTTCCTTTAAGCAAGTAGGTTTTCACTTGGCTTGTTACTAGCAATGGATACTTGAAATGTACTACTTATTAATTCTGTGTTGTCTTGCACTTCCTGTGTATCAGATGGTACAGAATGCAAGCTCTGCCTTCCCCAGTCAAACTCAAGGGTTTCAACCGGAAGTCTATGAACTCCTTGAAATCACATTTCCAAGTATGAGTATGCTGTACTTCTTTTTCCCCCAGAGAGAGGACTCATTCTCAAAAGGATCTGTGATTCCCAAATAAGAAAGAACAAGTGTTAAGAAGGAGGTATATATACATAATACATCCCAGAACAACAAGGACGTTTGAATAAAGTGTTCTGTGGGAACAAAGAGAAAGAAGTGATGAATTGTGTTCAGTGAAGTGAGGAAAGTCTCAACTGTGGAAATGACAAAAACCTTGTCTCCTTGAGACCATTTTCAGCAAAAATGAGCCTGGAACCCTTATGTCAGATCATTTATTTCTCCTCTGTGTTATGTAGAGTTCATTGTACCCCTAATCTTTTAAGATAAACCAATTTACTCACACTTTCCCTAAAGACAAATGAGAACTAAGTATACTGGATAGCACAATAAATAATAAAAACTCAGAATAAGGATTTTGTGAGACCCAGGATGGGAGTAAAAATGGAGGCTTATATGTTATGACTAAATATTTCAAAGTTATAAAATAGGTCAACAAACTCTTAAGAGTATGTTCTTTTATCCTACCTTGTCCAATTTAGCTTCAAATATCGAATTCTCAGACACCACTGGCTTCCATGTGATAGTGACTGTGGGGAGAGATGCTTCAGGGTCCCTGTGGAGTGAGTGACCTGTATCCTCTCTTCTGCAACTTTGACCTGTATGGGAATCCCAATCCTCATATCCTTGATCTGTCCATACCTCCCCACCACCAGTGTCCCTTTGGACTCCTCAAGTCAAGGGCTAAACAGAGCAAAGATGTAGTTTACTCTCATAAGGAGGGACCCTTCTCTGTGTTAGACCAAGGAAAGGTGCTTGCAGACTTTGGAAGTGGAATGTGAACCATTCTGGCAAGGAATTTGGAAGTTTCAAGTATCTGATGTGTGATCTGGAAGGAGGTATGGGGGACTTAGGTGTGCAAGTTCTTTTAATTCTTTTAACCACACAAATTCCTCACCTCATGTTGAAGGCTGTAGCCAGAAGAGGACAAGAGTGGAGTGTTCTAAGGCTGTGCTATCCAACATGGCAGCCATTAACCACATGTAATTTTTATGCACATGCAGTGTGGTTAGTCAAAATTGAGATGTGCTGAATGAGTTGGTTATAAAAAGCATATTGGATTTAAAGACACAGCATAAAGGGGAGAAAAGAGTGCAAGACATCTCTTTAGCTGCATTAAAGTTGCTTCTTTTGCTTTTTTGAAAAAAAAGTAGTTGCATGAAATTTTTATTATCTTTGTCTTCCATTTTTGCCTCTCTTGGAAAATGTGGCCTTAAAGAATAGGGCCCAGATCAGCAGCCCCCATTGTTGGGGTATAAAGGTATCTCTGTGGAAATGCACTCAAGATAGTTTTCTTCTTCCCTTCTTTGCCCTGCTCACTCCCGTATAAAGCTTACTTTATTTTGACTGATTTCACCTCCCAGATTCTGACTCTTGGATTTATTATGACACTTGGTGCATAACTCTGGGCCCTGGGATTTCATAAACTTCCTGACTCTCCCCATATGTACTCTCCAGTATTTATTAATGACTTACATCTCTTACACCATCCCTCCCCCTCCGTTGTCTTGAATGGGGGCCCCTGATTCTATCCACAGGATTGGTCTCTTGGGTCTTACTCATCCTACACCTCCCTGACTCTTAGGAAGAGTGAGTGAGATCCTATGGGGTTTTGAACTCTCTGGGGTTTATTTTAGATATGGACTTTCACATATTTTCTAAAATGACTTGGATTTGACTGATATAATAGCTTCTTCTAGCAATCCTCTCAGAAAATATGTTTGCATTCTTGCTGGAGCTTTCAAGCATTCCTCCAAGGATGGAATTCAATGGCAGGCTAATGGGAGGTGAACTCTAGATTTTCCTTAAGGATTTTTACAAATTCTTTTGAGTCAATACTATGCTTCAGTCACTGTTCTTCTAAACATGAAACTCAACAGTGAATAAAAGTGGAAAATTCCCTCTGAAAAATTCAGAATTGAGGAATACAATAGCAGATGTTTCCAACTTCAGAGAAAACAACGATGTTGTACATGAAAGATCTGGGAAGGTGAGGGCAGCCTTCTGAGCCATAGCCCCGAGAAATCAATGTCCTACTGAAAATTCAAATACTGTCTTCAGACCCCTTATCTGGACGCGTGCTTGTATGAGGGGAGGAACACAAAGCCTGCTGGACACGTGTTGAGACCAGCCATGTCCTGTTCACTCAGGGGCTTCTCCCTTCATAACCAACACCTTCCCAGCTAGTTCCATCCAAACTGTTCACCCTTTTGCAGTTTCACAGCCTGTGTGGTTGGGTTCCTTGACTCAGTAAAAGACGATGTTGCTAACACATGGATACTGAGGGCTTTTCTCTGTAGCGGTAACAGAGAATACCTATTTTGAAGTATTTCTTAAGGAATTCCTCTTTTTGATGATTAAATTCCCTGAAGGGCTTACATTTTTTAAACTAGAAAAGCTGTTTACTGCTGGCCCAGCGTAGTGGAGTGGGGCAGAATCCAAGATTTGGTTCTGTCATGTACTCGCCCTATGACAATGCATGCTCCTCTTAGCCTTGTCTCAGTTTTCTCATTTGTCAAATGGACATAACGCAAATAATTTCTATTTTTAGGGTTGTTTAGAAGATTCATAGATGATCTTTTCAACATATACAAGATGGGTTTTTGTAAAGTATCAGATACTATTAGAATTTTAAATATTTTTTTTCTTCTATTAGTTTCCTCTCCAGGACATTTTATAATTATTGGAGTCTTAGGTCAATATATGTAAGCTACAGAACTTGACCATGAACATGAAGGGCATACACATGACTGGGTACTGCTTATTATCAACTTTTCTGAATGTTCCCTGCCTACAAGAATCCCAGCTTAGAGTGATACTCTATGCGTTTGCTCAGCGAGTAGGTGACTGAGTGAGTGAACTTTAAATTTCACCAATGCATTGAAGAAGGAGAATATACTCAAGATTTTTTTTTTAATTTGTTTAAATGTAACTCTGGGGCATCCCTGGTGGTGCAGTGGGTTGAGCGCTGCACTGTGAAGCATTCACGTCACAGCAGTGCGAATTTGATCCCTGGCCAGGGAGGGGACCCACACGGCACAGCAGACCTCTCCTGCCTCACTCGCTGCTCCCCTCAGCAGTGTATTTTGGTCAGTCTGACTGTTCTGCTCCCCACTCTGTCTCTGGTGAATCTTCTTACCTTCTGCACCTCTGGCCTGTGCTCCAGTTCTTCTATGTGTAAATAAATAAATCTTTACAAAATATTTTAACTGTTAAGACTTTACTTTGTATTCTAAGTAACTGCATACTATCCTTCTCTACTTTTCTATCCAACTATTTCTCCCCTTGTACAACTCATTATCTTCTTCTCTCTTACCACGCTGACCAAAAAAAATAAAGTGGCCCTGTAGATCAGAGATGGAATAATGTATTCTTTGCTGTGCTTTTTCTTTCTCCAACCAAAGTCATATCCTTTCTCTGCTATGCTGGAACAACTCTACCAATAATACTAGTAATAGTGGAGACACCAATTATACAGTGACAGCTGACAAAGCACTTCTCTGAGGCCAGGCACTGTGCTAAGCACATGACATCCATTTTGTCTGTCAGTCCCCCAGCAACCTTGTGGATGAGGTCTTCTTCCTGTTTTAGAGATGAAGAAATGATAATAGGGCTATATTTTGAATGAAGAAAAATCTTATTCTAAAACTTCTGTTCTGATTCACTTTTCAATATTGCTCCTTTCAGAGTAAGCCACACTCCTTCCATACATAAATACTGAAATTATTTGTTTCTTAAATCATTATGGATTTTTTTTTCCTAAGTAAGCTTCTTTTCTCTAAGAAACTTCATCATATTTTAAGCACTCATGCTTGGCTGTTTCAAACAGAAAACATGGAATTGCTGCTGACTGAACATAAGCTGCTTCTCCCAGAGTTTTAGTCTTTTCATTCCCCATATAAGTTAAGAGAATTCATTTAGCCACTTTTTATTCTAACTCTTTCCTTGAGCATGTGCTTTCTCTCATGCCTCCTAATCATGCCAGTTTTTATCTATGACTCCAAGACTCTTGCTGTACCAAACTACCCAAACATAGCAATGCAAATCAACAATTCTTATTTGCTCAGAGATTCTGTGTGCTGGAAATTCAGACACGATAATTGAAGGACTCTTCTCTGCTCCCTGATGGCTGAGGACTCAGTGGGGAGGATTTGATTGAGTGGTGGGGGGGTGAACATCTGGGAGCTGGGCAACTAGAAGTGAGCAACAGCTTCATCATGGTTATCTTGCTCACATGTGTGATGCTTCAGTCAGGGAGCATGTCAAATAGACCTGTAGAACAACACTTGATTTTCCCATAGCTTGGACTCCCTCACAGCATGGCGTCTGGATTCTAAGAAAGTATATACTGTAGACCTCCTTTATCTATGGTTTTGCTTTCCATGGTTTCAGTTATTTATGTTCCATTAAAACCTAAAAATATTATATATAGTAAGGTATTTTGAGAGAGCGAAAGAGGAGAGAGGAGATAATAAAATTAATATTTTTATAATTATACAGTATTTTTGTAATTGTGCTCTTTTTTTATTAGTTATTATTGTTAGTCTTTTACTATGCTTACTTTATAAATGGAATTTTATCTTAACTATGTATGTATAGGAAAAAATGTAGTATATATATGACTCTGTACTGTCCATGATTTCAGGCCTCCCCTCACGGTCTTGTGGTGTATCCCTCGCAGCTAAGAAGGGATGACTGTATTGAGAGCCCCCAGTGTAAGCACAAGTCAGTTAGACTATCAGCCAGATGCTGCAGAGTCCCTTCTCCTCTAGCCTGAGTACTCACACAGCATCACTTCTGCCTCATTCTTAGGTATAGGTGAGTCATAAGCCCAAACCAGGTAGGATTTCATTCTACCTCTCAGTTGGAGGAATTTCAATTTTTTTAGCCATTTGGAAATTGCCATGAGCAAAGATCACTTCACTTCTGCATTAATATTCTTTAGAACAAACTGAGTACAGGACAAGAAGATACAAACATCAACAAGAGAGAAACAATCTAAACCAGTAAATTGATTCATGGCACAGTTGCACGAGACAACAATTATTGCCATCAGTATGTTTTCAAATGAAATTTAAAAAAAGAAGAAACATGTCAATTACTAGTAAGTTAACTAATGCTACAGGTAGTATATAAAACCTTTAACAATACATCATAGATTGAAAGAATCTGACAGTGCCAGTAATTTCACTTTCATTTATCTGTAGCTATAAATATTTATACAAAAAATTTACGTGCACTTATCACAAAGAAAATTTAATCAGATGAAGAGAGGAGAAAAATTCATCAGTTTGGAAAGAGAAAAACATCTGCATTCATTTCAAAAGCCCAAGAGAAGGTTTTGGGTCGTTACTGTTTCTGCATGAGCAATCAGGGAGCTCGCTTTCTGGGGTTTGAGGGGCTTGGGTAGCAGGGGACTGAGAAGCACTGAAAGACTGGAAGTCTCCTTTGAATGTTCATGCACAGCCTTGGTTTTGGGAGGAGGGAGTGGGGTGGGGAGTGACTTGTGCGGGGAGACAGCTAGTCAGTTACAGGGCCCAGGAGGGACACAGGGTGGCTGCTTTTGCACCTGCTGCCGTTGTCTGGGGAGTGACAGGCAGAGCTGCCTGTGCTTTACCCAGAGCACCGGCACTTCCCCTCCCTGTGCGCGTCTTGCCTGAGGCACGGCGTCTAGTGGGGACTTGTGGCTGCTTCCTTCTGCCTTGGGAAAGCAGAGTGTGATTTTATGAAAACTGAACTGAGTTTTGCAATAAAATAAGCAGTCGCTGGTCATATCCAATGATAGATGACAATTTTATTCTGTGAAAAGAAGAATTGGGAGTGAGGTACAGGAAAAAATCTAATGACAGTGAACTTCCTTGATTAATAGGAAAATGACCCAACTTGGGGAGGAGGAGGTGGCGACTCGGGGAAAGAGACCTACACTGAGCATTCTGTTTCTAAAGCTTTCTAGTGCCAGAGGACACTGGTGCTTCAAAAGGCAACTCTTCTCTGTCCCTAACATATTTCCCTTTAGTGTTATGAGACGCATGTTCTATAGATCCTTGAAAATAGAGGAGAAAGATTCAAATATTTTGCCATCAATATTCTGTAGTTTTACTTTGAAGGTTCAACTCACTAGGACAAATTCGCCTTTAATACCTTCTTTTACACCTGCTGCAAGAAGCAGGTGCAGATGAAAATACGGTTGTCAAAGGAAAGGAGGAGGTTGGCTGAAGGAACCAGGAAAGAACAAACACTCATAACCTAGGAGATTTCCTACATAAGACCATTGCCAAAAATACTTCCAAGGTCATGAGCTGTGGAGCAGTTTACTACTACAATGGACAGGACAAAGTTATATATTTTTTAAAAAAATATATTATTTACATTTTCTATCAAAATAACATTGCATTATGACTTTATATAGGTTTAAAGGTTGCTTTTTTTCTCCACAATTTTAATTCAGGTAGAATAATATTTTACACATTGCTTTGTTTTTTCTAAGTATTTTCAAAGAAGAAATCAGAGAATAATTTTTGTCATGGATATGAGCAACATTTTCTAATTCTTAGTGTCCTTCTGCCAGTTCTGCTATTCAGACACTGAATAATAATAATGCCTCTTCCTTTTGTTCGTCCTTCTCCTCCTCCTTGGATGCCTCCCACATAGCCTGTAATTTAAGTAGATTTTTTTTCTCAGTGCTCATGATATTATGAGGATGGTTTACGATTCTTTTAAAGAAGAAAGAGTCCCTAGATCAGAGGCTCATCGACATCAGGCACCTACCCAGAGCTGCCCAGTTACTAAGCCACTGAGGCTGCCAACAAATTTGTGCATCTGGGATGTTTTATTTCTGGAGGCAGGGACCCTGGTTACTGGCGGTAGTTAGTGTTAGGCTTCCCACAACACATAAAGATTCCCAGGAATAGTTTTGGGTGATGCAGATTGACAGGCCAATACTGTCCTAGAAGAAGAAGGAAATTTCCTCCAGGAGAGAGAAACCTGGAGATGGCTGCAACTGTGGGCCCCAGCCTGGGAGGCAGTCGTGACCAGAGCTGTGACCAGGAGGAGACACACACTGAAGCAACCCTGTCCCTACAGTGGACAAAGTTCCACATCACGACACTTCATGTAGGGATAATCTGGAATCTAAACCAATTTGATTTTAATTCAAAGTTTTAATTAAATACATTTGGGTGTGGCAACTCTTAAAGAACAACTTTGAAACAATCAGAAAATTTGAAGATTGAATTTTAGAATATCTAAGATATTATCATTTGTTGGGTATGATAATAGTGGCTATTTTCTTTGAAGGTTTATGCTTATGCTTAAATACATAGAAACTACTTTTCGTGTTCTCTATACCTTTGCATGTATTTAATAGATTCTGTAATAAAAAAGTTTCATGCTAAAAATAACACATTTTTATACAGCTTGCTAAAATATCTTTAAAATGTTGAATTACACACAGGGCAGCAAAGATACCCATAGGACACATTTACAGAATGCTTAACTTTGGGATTTAAAAATTAGACGCATAATTCAGAAGTGCCAACAGGTAACTTTGTTTAAAAATCATTAAGAAACCAAGTAGATTTAAAAAAAAGAATAGATATTGGGTTCAGAGCTGGACTAAATAGTAGACAACTTGATCGTTAGATGATTAATGATTAAAAACTAGTTCAAAAGAGAATCAGTTCAAGGCCAGAAAGATTCTGTGTCTGATCACGCAAATGCTTCTGGGATTTGAGAGAGGCAGGACTTTGCAAGATGATGATGCAATCTTTAGCTATCATAGCATGTGTTGGGGAATAGCAGAATATCCAAATAATGAGGACAGTTCTTATTTCCAGGTGGACAATTTGAGGACAGGGCGGCTGACTTATTTGAGCAAAAGTAATGTATTTCCCCCCCATGTGGGAGAATGTGTGCTGCACAGAGGGACACGGAGAGAGGGAAGGACATACTGTTTGGGAATCACGTAGTGGCAGCAGAGATGCCTGGAAGCTGTTGAGTGCAAAACTCAGAGCAGAAGACAAGATAACTAGTGTTCAGTTTGTGAGAAATTCCTTGCTCTTGTGCCATTCCCTTAAAGAAACTGAGAATAAAGACAAATGCTATTCTTCAAGCTTCCACAGAAGGATGTTGCTGTTGTTGTTGGTAAGCAAAGCTAACACAAAGCCTCAAGGCTGCCCAGCTATACTCAGGTTATAATGTGATAGAAGACACGTCAGGGGATATAAGCTAACACTGTGAACTCTTTTTTTAAAAAAAAATATTTTCTTACATTGTTATTCATTTTGTACAGTTTTTTATTTTTTCCTTCAGGTGTAGTCTCCATTATTTTCCCACCACCACGGTACATGTGATCCATTTCCACAGTCCCTTGTGCTCTTCCCTTCCCTGTTTTGACCTTTTTCCTTCCCTTTCTCCTGCTAGATGGCTCAGATCTATGATCAGCATTCAAAGTTTGCCTTTGTCTGACCTTCCGGTTGATTTCTTTATATTCCCCATAGAAGTGAGACCATCTGGTATTTCTCTTTCTCTCTCTGACTTATTTCATTTAGCATGATCCCTCCCCAGTCCATTCATGTTGCTGCAAGTGACATGAGTTTCTCATTTGTGGTTGCTGAGTAGTATTCCATTGTGTGTGTGTGTGTCTATACACATACCACATCTTCTTGATTCATTCATCTCCTTTGGGGCATTTGTTGTTTCTATATCTTGGCTATTGTACATTGTGCTGCATTTTGAACTCTTTTAGTTAATTTTCTTTTGGCTCGTCACCATGAAGTACTATGAGAGCCAAAACAATGTATTATCAAAACCTGGGCATGGAATGTGATTATGGGGTGTGTTAAGCCAAGAGAACTACAAACTAGGGGATATAACTGCTGATCTGAAGGTGTGCCACTTCTTTACTTTTTATTTAATTGAGCCAGAAGATTTTACATGAAAATTGGATTCTAATTTCTGTGAAAAACTGAAAGATATGAAAATTCCATGTGACATAACTGGCTGGACCTGAGAAATGGTTATTCTCTTTCAGGGGGAAGTATGTTCTCTAGATTGCCACAAGACCCACCACTCCCTATTGCATCGTCAGGTCCCTGCCATTTTTATGCCCTGTCCCGATAGGTGACTCACTGTAGTTGGAGCCATGAACATCTGGGTCTGCCTATTAATCACCAAGATCAGGCAAAGGACATGCTGAGAATGGTGCGTACCTCCCCATTGCCTTTTTCAGAAGATGCCATACAGTAAGGGAGAAACAAGGACATCCATGAATTAAACTCAAATCTGGCAACCTCACACAGTGACTGTAGAGGAAGAAGGAAGGAGGCGTGTATGAGGTTGTGGGAAGGCAGCAGATTTTACAAAGTACAAAGTTCTTTGGAAGGAAATGATGAAGTGGGTTAATCCAGGAAGCAAATACATATAAATATTTGATACAGAGTTCTAAAGTAGCAGAAAGGACAGGAGAGGACAATAAATAAAGATAAAAAAGATAAAGGTACTCTTGAAATGTATGCAAATCAAGCCAGTCGGCTTTGGAAGGATTACAGAACTAGCATGGGAGGCAGAGAGTGCTAAGTGTTTACATTTTTCCTTGGATATTTATGAGAAGACACCTTCCCAGAGTGTAGGCTGGAAACTCCAAGTGTTATCGTCTGTGGATTTTGTGAAGCACAGCAGAAAACTAGAGGAGGGAAAGTGGGAGTGGCATAAACAGAGCAGCAATGGGCCGGCGTCACTTCCCAGTCTGCCATGTGCTGCTGAAGATAACCACAGTTCCCTCAAGGCTCCAGCTCCCCCAGGGACACATGCTTCTGCAGCTGCTACAGCTGATCCATTAACCCAGCAGGACCTTGACTTGGGTTCCTATGTGCCAAAGAAAGTGACAGTCCCTGTGAATTCAGGAAACATTCCCAGAAGTCCAACCTGGATGTGAGGCAGCTTCTCTTGAGAGGGCAGCCCCAGGGAGAAAGCAACTTCCTATAGGCTGCTTGGGCTCTCAGGGGTCCAGACTGTTTCCAAAGCAAGGTAGGGGGAGCAGATTTCTCTAGTCACTTGCGCACTGAGAAATCACTTAGAGAAGAGCATGTGCCAGTTATAACCACTTAATTAAAGGAAGAAATTGCTCAGATGGACTTACTAAATGCAGAAGGAATGCAGATGAAGAAAAATGGTTATGATTATAATTAGAATTGCTATCACTTCTGCTATTTTAACTCTTGGGGAAAAGGAAAAAGACTAAAGGTAATTTGGGTGTAAATGGCTTCGAGCTCTCTGCAAGCGTGCAGAAAAAAAATCCCTGTCTTTCCTCTTAAGTCACACATAGTAAAACTGTCTTGTCCCGTGGTCTGAAACTTTTGGAGAGAATGACAGAGGCAATTCATTAATTCATTAATTCATTTATTTACTCTTACACTTCCTTGAACTTTGTCTCTCTTTGGAACACACTGCTTTCTCCCTCTCTAGTCCTTTTCAACAAGTCTTGCAGATCTTACCTTCTTAATATCTTTAAATGTGCACTTCTCTGCTGCCCACTGGAGTCAGCACATTTCTCTGCCCTCTAGTCTGTTCTTCACATCCCAGTTATTGTCCTCTTTACAAAATGAATATCTATTGTTTGAAATCCCTTAAGAACTTCTAATGGCTCTTGGATAAAAATAAAGTGAAAATAAACCTTCTTAATTTTGCTTTATGACCTTGCCACTTAAAGTGTGGCTTTTCTGTCAGCAGCAAAGGCATCTCTTTGGATCGTGTTAGAAATTCAGAATCAGTGCCTGCATTTTTGCAAGATACCCATGTAACTGACAGGTACATAAAAGGTAAGAGGCACTGACCTAAGTTTTATGTTCTTTGATCATTACCTACCTACTTAACAAATCTAACTTTTCTAAGTCCCTGCTAAGAGCAGAAATGGAGGCCCATATGTCCAATACTTAAATTTTAAAATAATGAATTAATCTAGCTGTTAAATAAAATAATTGCTGGCCCTCTGTCTCAATACATACACCTTCATAATCATCTAGAAATCTAGGTTTCCTTTAGAATTCCAGGACACTTATACTGCCATGCCATGTCATATGTAACAGGGTGCTAAGGACAAAGAATGTTACAGGTGGCGCCCTCTGGAGAGGGGGTGCTGGTAAGGACCTTTAGCCCCAGGTGAAATAGGAACAAAGTATTGGTGGGGGTGGAGACTCTGATAAGCAGCAGGAGCAGCTGCAAAAGGCAGCCCTAAGGATGCAGCTTTTGGGATTCAGCTTTTTGTTAACCTCAGCTCCTGGAGTCAGCAATTTCTGCCCCCACGGTGTCGATCTTCCAAAAGGCTGTTATGGACCTCTGAAGGATGTGGAGAAGCTTCCAGCAGCCAACCTCAGAGAAGACAAGTTAAGAGGCTTGGCAAGTAGCTCAACTACTGAAACTGTTTCCAGTTTTGTTACTGTCACAGCCTGTTAGGAAAGGTGTGGTGCCAGCAAGGGGCACAGAGCAAGTTCTCGATGATTCGGGCAGATGGCGTAAAGGGCCCTCAGTAGCTTTTTATGCTTTTATTTACAGAGATGACCATGGCAGGAAGGGGGCTGGGGGGTCAGGAGGCTGGCAGGCCTCCTAGCCCCCAGCACATCTTCACTCTCTGGGCTCTTTGCTGCTTCTTTTGTGCTCTGCTGCTCTCCTTCTGCTACTGGCCTCCTAGTGACGCCGCCCTTATATGCCTGTGTCTAAGCCCAGGAGCACCCACTTGCGCATGCCCACTTAGGCAGGCGAGCAGCACCGCAGGTGTCCATCATTACACTAATGGCGGGAGGGTGGCAAAGCCTGATAACTTTTCTCTGACCCTACAGAAGGTGAAGACCCAGAGCCGGGTGCCTCACTGAGCTGCGAGCGTGTGGCCGTTTGTTGGGTCCTTTGGCTGCTGCAGCTGCTGTTTCGAGTGTCTCTTGTCTAGTGCTGTGCTGGGGCATCTCAGCAGCTCCAGGGAGCGTCTCCTGTTGGGTCTACTGCTGTCTTGTGAGTTGGATCCCGGGCTATAGTCTGGTTGCCACATGCTCCGGGTCCGCAGTGGCAGGAAGACACCATTTTGGGAGCATGGCCTATTGTTCGGGAGAGGAGGTCTATGTCGTCACTGGTGGGAAGATGCCATCTTCCTGCTTCAGGTGAGGTAAATGGCCATTTGTGGCCTCAGTAACTATTTTTTCTCTGGTTTGTTAAATAAATCCCATTATTGTTGCCTGAACATGAGTATCTTGCAATTGTACGCGTTGTAGGAGAACTCAGGTGGTGATTGGAAAACTATTTGAGCAGTGTCCTCGGCCAGTTTTGGTCCTGTAGGGTCAGAGAACTATCAGGTCTTTCCACCCTCCCACCACTGGTATAATGATGGACACCTGCGGTGCTGCGAGCATTCCAGGGTGGGCATGCGCAAGTGGGCGCACCTGGGTCTGGACACGGGCTTATATGGGTGGTGTCAGGAGGATGCCAGCAGCGAGAGTACCAACACAAGCAGCTCGAGAGGAGCAGCAAGACCAGAAAAGCAGGCAAGAGGGTGAGATGCACCAGGGGCTGGGAGGCCTGCCAGCCTCCCGGCCCCCCTGCCTGCCATGTACCTGATCACCTCTGACAATAAAAAGCATAAAAGCCACTGAGGGCTCCAAGACTCCTTCCTTTATCCCCGTCTGCTAGAACCATCCCGAACTTGCCCTGTGTCTCCTTCCTGCCGCTACAGGCCCCTTGCTGCCCTGTAGCAATACCAAAAAGCTTTGCACGTGAAGATGTCATGCCCACCTGCTAGAAGTGAGTCTGGGTGTGTATGCCAGTTGAAGAATAATAGCTACCACACCAAACATGAGCGCAAACGTGGATTTACTGAAGCACGAGGAAAGAACTCCTGGCAGCAGGACGGGTCCCAGGGAGGATGCCCGTTCACTCAGCCTCTCTCTGACTATAGACTGTCAGATCCTGTTGCCCAACGCACCAGGTGGTCGGGAAGTTTCATGGAGGTTGCTTTTCTTTCTCTAATTATCCTGAAACCGGATCTTACCTAGGTGGGAGCTAGCTTAGCAACATGTCAGCAAAACACTTCTGTTTTTCCGGGAACTGTTTTGTTCCTTCTGTTTCTATATTGTTTCAAATCACTGCCCCACATCTCAGCCTTGCCTGTTCCCCAAGTCCTCCTGGTCTCAGTTCCTCTCATACCCACCCAACATCTGTCCACATCCCCACCTAGTGCTCCTAGTGTGTGCTGTGGCTGTAAAACCCCTTAGCGACTTTTGGCTGTTTTACTGCAGTTTAGGCATATCGAAAGGAGGCAAAGCTGGAGATTTCAGTCTGCAGCCATCTTGCTGGGTCTTCCCAACTTTAACTTTAAAACTGAAGACCAAAACTGAAGACCTTTCTTTTTTTTATATATTTATTTTTTAAAATAATTATTTTTATTCATTTTTTATATAAATTTTTAAATTTACATATATTTGCCATCAATTGTAATCCCCCTGTATTCCCCATCACCATCTCACCAGTGCACCATCACCTCAGTCCCTCGTGCTCCCGTCTGCCCTCAACTCTCCCCATCCCCTCCCCACCAGGTGTCCCCAGTCTGTCCTTGTCTCCTCATTTTTGGTTTCTGTGTCTTTATTGCTGTTATTGTTATTATTACTGTTCCTATTCCTTTCCTTGATCCTTATGAAGACCTCTTTCTTAAGATGGGAGCTTTGCATCTGTTGATCTGTCTGCGAAGATAAGCATTTTCCCTGCTCAAACTGCATGCTTAGTGCCATTACCTTGAGACTTCAAAGGGAAGTCTTCTGCAATTTCCCAGTCAGAGTCAAACGCCCTCATTTTGGATTTGGGTGATCACCTGTGAGGCAATTGTAACTTGTTGAATGCTTAATTAATGAATTTAGATACATTTCATTAGGGTAGGAGCCATGACTACCTTTGCTGTAGCATTAGTTACAGTGTTTTAACACACACTATGTATTGACATTTACTTGTGCAATGACTCCATGAATGAAAGTGGAGTCCTTTTTATGGTGAGAAAAACTAAGCAGAGTATGCAAGATCTCAGTGACTAAGCAGAAAAAAATTTGTTCTGTACTTAATATGGCAAGGTCTAGTGAGTCACATATGCTGTATATAGTGTTGTCTAGAATGTCTAGAATGTTTTATGTGACCTTTGGCAATCAGAAAGATGAGTCTAAGGTCTTGCTCTGTTTATTCCAAAGAGGACATTTGTTCTTTTAGATAAGGATGTTTTCTGAAATTTTCTATCATTCTGCTTTGGAAATGTATTTCTGTGTTTTAACTAGATGCAGGTGTAGAGAAACAAAACTTATTACATTCTCATTTCTTGCATGTCTTTGAAATTGATGTGGTTTAAACTGTGTACATTTTTTTCCAAATTAACTTACTAAGACTTTTCATGTGTATCAGCTTTTGCTATGTGAGAAACCATCCCGAAGTACAGTGATTTAAAATATCAACCATTTTATTTAGTATTCTGTGGCTTGGCTGGGAGGTTCTTTTGGCCTGGATCAGCTGCTCTGGTCTCTGCTGGCCTCTGTTATGGGTCTGTGTTCAGTTGTTGGGTCTTCTGACTGTTGGCTGATCTAAGATGGTATTACCCGCAAGTTGGATGATTTGATGACTATAGATTGGAGAGGCTAGGTTTTCCTCCATGTGGTTCTTTATTTTTCTCAGGTAAACTAGGGCTCGTTTACATGATGGTCTCAATATTTCAAGCACAAAGAAGACAAGTCTCAATCCATTCTCTTTAATCTCACATTTGTGTCATATTTACTAATGTTCCATTGTTCTAAAACATGTCACATGTCATAAAACTCAGAATAAAGTGGTAGCGAAAGAAATGCATTTCACCCCTTGATTGGAGGAATTGTAAAAAAATCACAATTTTTTCTCAGTCTACCACACCATGTTTAGGATAATCTCCAATTTATTCTGTTGGATTGCTTTTCAGAAAGATGCCATAATTCTCTTAATTTTGTCACCAATGTATTTAATAACTAGTAGAAGACCTAATTCTGGCTTCATCTCCGAAGCCAAAAGGTGACCACGCATAAATAATGGGAAGGCCTGTTTGTGCCTGGTATAGTGTATAGGACTGATTATGTGATGGGCACCCAGTCCAGTTCTAAGCTGGAAAAGTTCATGGGACAAGATGGCACCAGTTGAATTTAACTCAAGTGGGCAGCAGGAAGAGGATGGAGACATCTGTAGTTTCTATCTGTTCTCCATGAAACCTGTTATAGACTTTATTTATGGAAGACAGTGCAATCTGCTCTGTCAGATGGAAACCACCACGATTCATATCTTAGGTTATGTGACTTTGGAAATTCCATATTTGACTGTGTTGCTAGAACAAAATACATTCAGGGAAAATAATGTATCTTGTCTCTAAAAATTCATTTGCCTTGAAGTTAGTATTGCACGTGACTTGATGAAACAGTGTCAGCATAGGTTAATACTTTAGAACCACACAGCTTGAGGCTGAATTCAAATTTCATCACTAATTTGCAGTATGATATTTATTAAGTTAGCTAAACAATGTCTTGCCTTAGTTTCTTCATATATGATAATGATAAAGATAATGATAGTACATGTGTCTAAAATACTTATAATAAAACTTGTATATGTTAGGCACTTCATATAAAATAGCTCATCTTACTTGCCAATGAACTAAAAGAAGGATTTCCATGGTGAAACTCCTTGAACAAATAGATTATTTCTTTTTGGATTTGTTTATTTTCCTGTACTGGAGCTGGATACTTGAGTTAGTGTTCTTTTCTCCTTTATCCAAGAGAATCAAATATCCTATGACTTGTTTTCTTGCTGTACATAGGAGATATAATAGTTAATAATGTTCTTCTAGACTGGAAGGGGAAATAACTGAATCCACTTCACTTTGGTGTTTTGCCTATATTTTAAATTGTATCACCTTCTATGTGATCGTTAAATAATGATGTCAATGAATGGCTCTTTGAACCATTCTTGCTAGTATTGACCCTGATCTAGAGTAGCAAGTAGTTCTAAGAAAACTTTTTAACATCTTTGAATACATTTTTAAAGTGGAGATGGTGAAATCTCAGAGACTAGAAAGTCCACATAAGACGATTTCTCTGTATTAGGAAGACCTGAGCAAATTGGCCAGTGGATGATTCTAGGAGTGGCATAAATATTCTGTGGTGTGTGGTATAATCCTTAAGGGACATGGCTAATTCTCTTGGTTTTCTTGTAAAAAGAGGGAGGCGGAGTTGATAATGAACTTTGAAAAATAAAATGCTTTAGTGAGAGAGCGAGATGAACTAGGGGTTTACAGTCTGAGGAAATTTCATCTGGGTGGGTTCTCTGCCAATGGGAAATCCATCCACGAATTTACCATGACCTAGGACATTATCAGTAATAGAGAACTGAACAGGTTAATTAGGAAGTGTTGAAAATGAGCCAGTTGACCTTCCAGGTAATTCTCATGTTCAGTAAAAACTAACAGCCACTGCTCTAGAAAGTGAAGAACTCAAGATGTTAAAGGACCAGGGCCTGAAGAAAGTCATCATTTATTCAGAATTTTCAGGGACTTGTACTGGATAGATTCAACACTCATTTTGAAGTGTGGCTCTCCTGTGAGCTGGCCGGTTTATTATATTACTCACCCTTTCCTCTGTGCTCCAGCCTTTAGTCCTCAGTGCAGGTTAGGAGTCTTCCCCACATATCCAGCAGGATGGTGTTGGTTTGCAGTTGGGCTACCTGTCTGTAGAAGGCCAGTTCTGGCTTTGTCACATGGTGGTAATATTCCAATGGAGCAGAATAGACACTGAAAGGACAGTTGAGACCTGAACTCATATGCTGCATGATATCAAAGCTAATTAAAAGGCCAACCCAGAGTCAAGTTTTGAGGGAATAGGCTCCACCATTCAACTGATGAACTGTAGAAGTTGTGGGCCAATTTAGTCTCCCACAGGAGGGAAGGGAAGAAAGAAAAAAGATGAAACATTTACTGAGCACCAACCGCACATCATGTCAAACACCTTCCAGTGATAATGGCGGGCACGTGTGCAGGGCTTGCTATGCCAATCATCAACTGTGTGTGTAGCTCATTAGTGTTCCTCACGGCCTTCGTAGGTAATGAACATTATTGTCCCCACCCCCAAGATGAGAACTCAAAAGTGCTGAGATTCTTCTCCAAAGCAACCTCACTTGTCAATAGTCAATGGGGAATTTGATTTTCGATTTCTCTCACTTGAAGAGTAAGCTCTAGATCCTTATGCTTTTACAAATAAAAAAAATTATAGAAAATTTCCTCTCCTTATTTCTCATTTCTGGGGTAAGAGGCTGATTGGCATTAAGAAACGTGACAGTTGGCACTTGAATGGCCACCAAGGAAAAATATTTTATTTGTTTATGCAGCCTCCAAAGACCTATTTAGTATTTCACGGTCTCTGTTTTGTGTCTGTCACTATCCTTTGATCATTTCCAGTTACAGCAGGTCAGCACCACTTCCGCTATTAAGAGTTTCTCAGCCTAGTGGGCAGACTGTCAAGGATCTGGGGGAATCACTTACCCTATAAAGCCAGTTGCCCCAACATTCTCTTTCTTGGTCTTTAAGTGCTGGGCTTATCAGTCCTAAACAGCATGCCCCAGGGAAGTCAGCTGATAGACCAGTTACCAACCCATGATGAACTCCAGAGACCCCACTCACACTCAGGGGAGTGACAGCTTCTCTTAAGCACATGAAACTCTTATTTTACCCTTTTAAAAACAAAACCAGAAACAAAACACCATAGACCCATCCTTGCTTCCAGGGTCTTTGCATCCCTTTTAGAGGAAAAAAGGCATCTTTGTACTGCTTGTGATTTATGCATGAAAACAACTGAGTAAATTCCTGGTTCCTCTATGGTGGAAGTAGAGGAATCAACTCCCACCCCCCACCTCCCCCACACACAAAACAACAAAAACCCAACAAATTAAATATTCACTGAGCAATTTATTGCAACATATTGTGATTTTTATTGCTCTCTAGAATAGTTATTAACCTTTGTTTGGAGTCCAGGTTATTGCAGAGAGTTTGGTAAAATGACCTTACAAAGAAAATCACACATGCCTTGATACTGAATACTGATATGTATGTGGCCTAGGTGTCCATGAATCCTGGGTTAAGAAGATGTGATTTTGAAAATTTTGAGTCTCTGATTCAGAGAAGGTGATAGATCAGAGAGTTAGAATTCAAGAGGTCCAAACCAATGGCTCCTTATTACAATCACCAGGGAATTAAAAATAAAAAAAGAAAAAAACCCTCCAGAAAACATACCCAGGCAAAGTATAGCAGGAATAAATTTTGAACCTAGTGGGAGTATGTAATGGTTACAAGAGGGGATGGGGGAGAAAGGGGGTTTGGTACAGGTGGTCTGGTGAGGGTGAGTAGAACTCATGCTTATATGAAGAACAAAAAGATACCCAGCAACCCCAAAATTAAAATAAATGCACCAATTTTAAAATAACCAAAAAGGTGCACATGCTGTACTTTGGACTAGTTAAGTAGGATCTCTGAGGTATGTCTTGGGTATCAGAAACTTTTTAAATTTCCCTCTGTGATTTCGACTTGCAGTCAAATTTGTGAGACCAATATCATTCAAAGCTCAGTTTGGACTTTGAATAGCTGCTTGACCTTGAAATCAGTAAGTGTCATTTGGACTTCAGGTTCCTCAACTATAGACTGTCAATATTAATGCTAAACTTACAGGATTGCTTTCAGAAATAAAAGATTCACTACAGTTGAAACTCTTGGAAGAGTGGCTGTCACAAGGCAGGTACCCAATTAAAGTTATTAATATTTTTATTATAAAACATGAATTGGCCATCATCTCTCCAAACTTCATTCGTTTACATCACTTGGAAGTTGCTGCCTTGTCATAACAAAAGCTCATACTTGAATCTTGCTTTGTTTTTCTTTTCTTTCTTTTTTTATAACATGGAAACTCAAGAGTGAAAGTACCTAGTTCATTGTTTCTGGGTTAGTAAGTGCCAATGCTTCACATTTTGGGGGGATGTGGAATCTTCATTAAATTTAGGGTTGATGCAATTGCAGTTGTTCAGTGTTCTTGGCCCATTATCATTTTGCACTCTGGAATAGGTTTTAATTATTTTTTAATTTTTTAAAAAGATTAATCTATGCATACAAGAACTGGTGTACAGGCCCGAGGCGTGGGAGGTAAAAGGATTCACAGAGTGGGTAACAGAATAGGCAGATAGACTGAAACACACTGCTGAGGGGGCGAAGCAGGAGAGGTCTGCCATACCTTGTGGGTCACCTCCGTGGCTGGGGATAGAACTCGTGCTGCAGAGTCTATATATGCTTCATAGTACGGTGCTTAACCCCTTGAGCCACTAGGGAGGCCCTAGAATTGGTTTTAAATTCTCTTGATAGAGAATCCCTAGGTTCTCTGGGATGTGTTCTATCTGCAAGGTTTTCATTCTTTCTCCCTCGAAGGGTAATGCTGAAGTGTGGGAGGTCATCAGTCACTCCCTATTGATAAAGGTATCTCTTGCAGTAACTAGAGTTCTCTGCTGTACAGTGGAAGGGTAATGCTGAGGTGTGGGAGGTCATCAGTCACTTCCTATTGATAAAGTTATCTCTTGCAGTAACTAGAGTTCTCTGCTGTAGAGTGGAATTTTCTGTATGCAGATAATACCACTAAGTTTTCCATAAAACAAATGTGACCGGCAACTTTATCTCACTTTGATGTTCTTTTTTGCCCAGCTTGTAAACATAAACCTCACATTCTCTTCTAAGTGTACCTACAATAGCCACTGCAGAGATGACAGCACACTCCCTAAAATATTAATTATGTCTTGGGCTATATTCTCTGCCTGTGCTAGGAATTTTAGGAAAATAGCATAGATACAAAATTTAGTCAGGTTCTGGCCTGAGGAGGCAGATGATTGAAATTAAAGGCTTGGAAGAAAGTTAGATTTGTAATTATAAAACAAATGAATGCCCCACTTAATTTTAGAACAGTGCATCCTTAGGCTGTTGAGACCAATTCTATTGAGAGTCCATTATTATAGCCTTGGAGGTGGAAAATATGTTGGTGAATAGAAATTTCTATGTAGGCTGTTCCTGAAACTTAAGGAGAAAGCAGGATAACAGGGTTTAATTCTGCTTTGTTGGTTGGAGAATTACTGTGATCACACCATGGGGAGAAATCCTACACTGTCAAAATATTAACAGGAATGTAAAACAATATGAAAGGGGAGGGAGAAAAGAGGGAGGGAAGAGAGAAAGAGGGAGGGAAAGCAGGAAGGAAGGAAGGCAGGAAGGCAGGCAGGCAGGAAGGAAGGAAGGAAGGAAGGAAGGAAGGAAGGAAGGAAGGAAGGAAGGAAGGAAGGAAGGAAGGAAGGAAGGAAGGAAGGAAGGAAGGAAGGAAGGAAGGAAGGAAGGAAGGAAGGAAGGAAGGAAGGAAGGAAGGAAGGAAGGCAGGAAGGAAGGTTTCCTAAATGTGGTTGCACCTCAGAATTATCTGAGATTTTAAGCAAAATTTATAATCATGTAATATTTGTATTTTGAGATATAAATTATATCTGACAAACTATATTCAACCATAAGTATTTAGTTAATGAGTTTGGATTATTCTATACAATCACATTACCGCTAGCCAATATAAAAGAAATAAATTTTTGCCTCTCCAGGGGGTGACTTTATGTCTCTTTCCAGCCAATTCTATTTACCCCCAGAGACCACCATATTTTGCCTTCCATTACAATAAATGAATTTAGCTTGTTTCCATACAATGCATACTATCTTGTGTCTGATTTCTTTTGCTCAACATAATGATGAAATTCAGCTTTATTGTTGTGAGTATTCATTAATTTTTTTATTGATATATGGTATTCCCAGGCATGAATATACCACACTTTTAAAAACCTGTTCCCATATTGATAGACATTTGGATTATAACCAGGGTGGAGTTATTTTCTTAAGGCTTTTATGAACTTTTCTGTACAAATCTGTGGACATTTTCCTTCATTGCTCTTGGGTTAATATTTAAGAGTGAAATGGTTGGATCATAAGGTAGATATATATTGTTTAATTTTATAAATTTTACATTTGTAAATTATACTGTTTTATACTCCAACCTGAAGTGTATGTACTTTTGAACAATTCTTTAATATTACAGAGTGGCTTCCCAACCCATTCAGATGTACTGTTTTGGATGCTTTAAGCATTTTCAGATAGAATGTTAGTTATATACTTATGGTTATTCAGGCAGATATTTAATTTGCAATCTCAAAATTGACCTTAATTCTAATAATAAGCATGAAGATTTATATAATTGTTTATTTCTCATGTTTCAGGTTTGTTTTCCATTCATTAGTTCATTAGTCATTTGAACAATTGATATATAATTTACATACCATAAATCCACTATTTAAAGTGTGTCCAATACAATGGTAGTCAGTGAAATATAAAAACTGTGCAACCTTCAACATTATCTAATTTTAGAATATATTCATCATCCTAAAAGGAAACTCCATAGTCACTAGCAGCAGTCACTTCTTATTCTCCCCTTCCCCAGTCCATAGCAACCACTAATCTATTTTGACAGTTCAGTTATGATCTACGTAGCTGTGAATTTCTTCGAGTTTATCTTTTTTGGAATTCACTGAACTTCTTGGATGTGTACATTAATGTTTTAAATCAAATTTGGGAACTGTCCAGCTGTTATCCTTTTAAATATTGTCTGCTCTTTTCTCTTACCTCTTCTGGACTCTTCATTTTTTTTGAGTGATATACTGCTGTAATTGGTGAGGTCCCATAGATCTCTTAGGGTCTGTTTATTTCCTTTATTCTCTTATCTTTCTACTTTTTTCACAGCAGTGTGCTATTCCATCAAGCATATATGCTTCAAATTTTTTCTTTCTTAAAATTTATTTTATTTTTTATTGTTATTGAAATACCATTATTTTATATTCTTACTAGTGTTTTGACAGTATAGTATCCCCTGCCACCTATGTGTAGGTACCATAGCTCTCCCACCACTAAAGCACCCATATGGACTATCTGCTATAATCTATAGACACCCGATAAACTCTTTCCCCCACTGTCTTGATTTTACCACTCTCCTTACCTTCTCCCTCTGAAAGTCTGGGATCAACTGTCATTTTTCAAGGATTGGTTTTAAAGTTTGTCTTTGTCTGACTCTTTGTATGGTCTCACTGTATTCCACATATACATGACCTCATCTATGTTTACCTTTCTCCTTCTGGCTTATTTCACTTACTACAGGCCCCTTTTAGCTCTATCCGTATTGCTGTAGATGGCATGAGTTTGTCTTTTTTGATTCCTGAGTAGTATTCCATTATGGATATATACCACATTGTCTTGATCTATTTGTCTCTTTTGAGCATCTCAGTTGTTTCCATATTTTGGCTACTGCAAGTAGTGCTGCTATAAGCATGGTAGTGCAGGTTTCCTTTTTGAGTTAGCATTTTCCCATTTTTTTGGCTGGTACCTAGGAGGACCTGGGCACAGAAAACCTAGGGATTTTTGGGTTGATTGGCAGATCCATTTTTAGTCTTCTGAGAAACCTCCACATTGCTGTCCACAGGGGCCAGACCAATCTATATTCCCCAAAACAGTATAAGAGTATTGCTTTTCTCCACACCCTCACCAATACTTGTTTCTGATCTTTTTGATATGGGCTATTCTCATTGGTCTGAGGTGGTATCTCACTTGGGGTATTTTTTTTTCATGTCTCCAATGATAAGTGATGCTGGATATTTTTAGAAGTATTTACTTACTTATTTATATTTTACATCACTGTTCACTTTTTTTTTACAGTGTTTGCTTTCTTTTCTCAGGTGTAGTCCCCATAGACTTTCCACCACCGGTTCCCCTATGCACCATCGCCATAGTCCCTTTTGTTTTTCCCTCGCTTGTTTTGATCCCTTTCCCTCCCTCTCCCCTGCAGAATGTCTCTGATTTATAGTTGTCTATTTTTGGTTTTTTTCTTATGTTTTTTTTTTGTTATTTCCCTCTCTGATTCTATATTTGGTCCCCCTATATTCCTCCTATCAAGAAAACCATCCAATATTATTCTTTTTCCTTCTGACTTATTTCACTGAGCATAATCCCTTCTAGCTCCAGATGATGGACATTTTTTACACATACCTGTTGGCTATCTGTATGTCTTCTTTGGGAAAGCACTTATTTATCTCTTCTGCCCCTTTTTTGATTGGGTTATTTGTTAGTTTGTTGAGTTGTAGGCATATTTGTACATCTCTGATGTGCAAATATTTTCTCCTACTCACTAGGATGCCTCCACATTTTAGTTACAGTTTCTTTTACTGTGGGAAAGTTTTGAGTTTGATATAGTCCCAGTTGTTTATATTCTCTTGTTATCCTTGCTGCTAGGGCTGAATCTGTAAAGATAAATTGAGGTTTATTTCTCTGTTTTTGTTTATGTACTTCATGGTTTCAGGTCTTATATCAAAGTGGGTTTTTTAAAATTTTTTAAACTTTATTTATATTTTACATTATTTTTCATTTTTGTACAGTGTCTACTTTCTCCTCTCAGGTGTAGTCCCCATGAAATTCCCATCAATTCACCCGTGCACCATCCCTATAGTCCCCTGTGCTCTTCTCAGCCATTTTGTTCCTTCTCCCTCCTCATACCCTGGGGAATATCTCAGATTTATAGTTGTCTGTTGATTTTGATTTCTAATTCATTATAATTAATTTTTTCCTTTGTTCCTTATTTGTTTCCTCTACATTCCTCCTATAAGTGAAACTCTTTAATATTTTTCTTTTTCTTTCTGGCTTATTTTGCTGAGCATAATCCCTTCTAGCTTCATCCATATTGCTGTGAATTGCATGGGTTTATCTTTCTTGTTTCATCAAAGTTTTTTATACAGTTTGAGTTGATTTTTGTATGTTGTGTGAGCTGCTGATCTAGTATCATTCTTTTGCATTATATTCCATAATTTTCTTTACTTGTTCATCTGTTGAAGGACACATAGTTTGGTTCTATGACTTGGTAATTATAGACAGTGCTGCTATATACGTAGGTGTAGATAAGTGTTTTTGCATTACTTTTCATATTACTTGGGAAAGATTTCTTTAAATGTTTAAATAGAATGACTCTCTGTGTTATACCAAGAAGTTCTTTGTACATGTTGGTGAACATTTTCAATGCTCTGGCAGATAGTTTACAATTCTGCCTTACCCTGCATTTTTCTCACCAGCATTGAGACTTAAAGTCAGCTAGAGATCAGTGTGTAGGGTCTAAGGTTTTTCCTAAGGTTTTCACATGTATGCATGTTGCCATCTAGATTCCTAGAAATGTGCCAGAGATTTACAAATCCCTGTGGACATAATATTTCCCTGATTTTTCCTCTCAAGTGTCTGGTCAATTTGCTTTCCTCAATTGTCGTTGCCTCCTGAGGTAGCTGTACTGTTAAACAATTACCACTGATTGCTTTTTCAGCATATAATCCCATATAAAACCTGTTTGCATTAGAAAAGCTCTGCTTCTGGTCAAAAACAGATAAGCCGAGAATGCGACTTTCTAGGGAACATCAAAATAATGATGGTTATAAGGGAATGGAAATTTGAAGGAGCTTCATTCTGGTCCCTCAGTAGCCTCCAGACTGTTGGTTTTCCCTGTAACTATGGCTGTTTGCTTTCTATGCAAGCATGGAACTGGGCGAGGGAGATAGGGATAACACAAAAAACGAAAAGTTCTTTGTTCTTAATAGGATTCAAATTGTTTTCTTGACTGAACACACTATTGTAAGCCTCTAGTTAGCCTCAGTGTGCTACAAAAGTATATTTAGACATTTTTTTTTTGCCAGTGTTTCCATAGCTCTTCTGGAGACGGGGACTTGATCACTCTATCGGGGACCCTTACTCTATCACTTCATTATGGACAACTTTAGCCTGAGCAGAGAAAAACCAAGTGGCTCTCTGAATGAGTAACGGGTTTATTATTATAACGCTAGCGGACACCAGATAGGAGCACACTTCTAAAGATCTGGGCCCCAAACCAGGACTGAGATATCTTTTTATACTTGATTGTCTCAACATTTGTTATACAGACAGATTTGACGGATTGTTTTACAAGAGACAACCATCTGGTGGACCGCAAGGTCATTTCACATGGAAAGGGGAGAGGGGAGTTAAGGAGTTGGGGGAAGGGGACATAATCAGAGATCACTCTGAAGAAACCGGTCTGCCTTGTTATCTAACTTTCTTTCCCCCCCACCTTTTTTTTTCTTTATGTATGTATATTTGACATCATTTGTAGTCCCCATGGAATTCCCACCACCATTTCACCAGTGCACCATCACCTCAGTCTCTTGTGCTCTTGCTTATCAAACTTTCTCAGGAGTGTAGCTTTGTGTAGAGAGAGATATAGAGACCTGGCCATGAATCCATCAAAGGAAATATTTGTAAGTGGGCAAACTTGCTAATTGCACCTGAATTGGAATGTTAGTTGCACCTGGACCAGATTGCTTCTCTGAAGGGACCCTCTTTTACTGTACCCATTTTGCTTATTGGTTTTCCTCCATCACTATCAGTTTCAACATAACCTTAGACATTTTCCACTTCAGCTTCTGCTGCTGTCACTTTCATTTCATCCACCTTTACAACATACCCATAGAAGTACAGGGACTTTGGCATTGCAAGTCTTGCAGAAAAATTTTGGCTGGTCATCTGTCAACAGGTGACCTTGAGAAAGGTATTTATCCCCTTAGAATCTCAGCTTTCTCCCTTGTCAAATGAAGTTCCTTTTCAGGATCTATGGGAATATTAAATGATGTATGAGATTGCGAAGTAAACCCTAAAAGCTTTGTGCACATAAGCTATTTCTTTTCCAACCCTCACTTCAAGGTGCAGTTCAATCATACCAGCATAAATTGATATTTTCTTCTTGTGGCTCTCAAGATGCCAAATATGTAATCACTTCCTCTTAACCAGAGGGAGCTTCTCCTTTTGTCCTGTGATGGCAGAGATAACCACATGACCCCTGCCTGCAGGTATTCCTGCCTTTGTTTAATCATCTTCCATTGACCGGGGGCTGCACATATGACTTGTTTCTAACCAACAGAGTATGGCAAAATGACATGATGGCAATCGGATGATGTTACATTATTTCAGTCTCTGTCTTGCTACTACACTTGGTTTTCCTCCTTTGCCAACTGGAAGACACAGGTTTGCATGTTGTGCGACACAGTCTATGGCAAGGGACACATCGCAAAGAACTGCAGGAGGCACAGAGATGGTGAGAGTGGCCTTTAGCCAACAGCCTTGTTTTATGGCTGCAAGGAAAAGAGCTCTGCCAATGACTGGAGTGCACGTGGAAGCAGATTCATCAGCAGTGAGTGACTTACAAGAACCCCAAATGGAAATAAAACAAGAAAGAGATTCACCATGTAGCAAAAACCAAAAGGTTCTGAGGTTGTCTGGCTCTCGCTGCTCAAGTATGAAGATCAGAATACAGTAAGGAAGTGAGGTTGTATTCCTGCTGGGAAACAGGAAGAAGATCAGAGAAAAGCTTGTCCTTCACAGACAAATCCCAAAGCTTCCTCCACTCGCTGTAGTTAGGCAGCAATATCTGCAATTTTAGGCCTTTCATGAAGCAGGGCCCTCGATACAGAAGCCAGCCAGGCCTGGTTGCAAGAGTAGGCAGTAGCCTCCTCCCTGCATGATTCCCCATGGCCCAGGAAACATCAGATGCACATCTCCCAGCAGCTCAGCCAGCAGCCATCTGCTCATGCCTTCCCACGCTAGATGTGGAGCAAACCTGCGCGCCCACACCAAGGAATACATCACTGCACCTGTCTGGTGGAGACCCTCTCCAGCTGTCTGGCGCATGACTGCCCCTGGTTCTCACAAACAATGTACCTCCAGAGAGGCCAGCTGTGCTCCAGTAAATGACAAATGGTCCCTGAAGGTAGTCAAGATGAATGAACTTGAGGAGCCGTTATCCCACCTGCTCTAGTCTCAGCAGTGCCGCCTGCCTCAAGCCTACCGTCTGTACCCACACGCAAAGGCACAGCTGCAGCTGGAAGACTAGCTTCATTTCTTGGCAGGTGCCATTCAGCGCTTTCCCAGCTGATCCCATCACCTGGCAAGTTAGTGTTGAAGCCAGGTCAGTTTGCCACCAGGCTAGCAGAGGCCCCCTCGGGACTGTTGATTGTTGTCTGGGAGGCAGGGGTGGTGCTCTGGGGGTGCCTGGAGCAATCTTGGGGCTTTGCAGACATCGCAGGGTCTGCCATGCCTTTGTGATGCCTTAACAGCAAGAACTAGGGCCCCTCTGAACCTGGGAGACAGCCCTGACTCCTCTGTTATTCTGTTTCAGTGTCTGTTGGCGAGAATGAGTTTATTCTTCTAGTGAGGAACAATCACAGTTTTCGCTATATTCTCTAATTCATAGTGTCTGACGTTTTGTTTTGTTTTTTTCCAGGTACTGTCATAAAGAGTTAACACACATTTATGCCATTTTATCCTCATTAGAACCCATGAGGTAGGTTTTATTACTAAACCCATTTTACAGACGAAGACATTGAGACTGGAGATAGTTACTTGCTTAAGGTCATACACTGAAGAAGTAAGAAGCAGATTCGAGCTCAGGTTGGTCGAGTGTGGCTCCCTAAAAGGATATAATATCTTATTTAAATGAGCCCACTTGAAAAATAACATTTCTTCCTACTTGGTATAACAACACTTGGTTCCCATTCATAAAGTGGCTGTATGGATTTCCACCCACCACTGTGATACTTACATGATGCTTACAAGCAGCTTGCTCTAGGACACGTCTGTCCTTTTAATTTCTTTCCTCCCTGATCTTTCTTCCTTCTTCATTGTTTACTGCCGTAGCTGAAAATATATAGCTTGATGAAGTTTTTCATACATATACATGCACCCCTACATAACCACGACAGTATAAAACAAGTAGGCAAACATTTTCTGTAGAGGTCACTTATGCTTAGCAAGCCATACAGTCTTCCTTACAACACTGAAATCTGCCATTTCTATATAAAATAATCCATGACCACGTGTCAGTAAATAGGTGTGGTGAACGGTGTGTTTCAGTAAAACTATACAATCAGGTGATCAGTCAGATTTGACCCATGACCATAGCTTGCTGAATCTTTACATGGAATATTCTCAGCACCTCTGAATGCTCACTTGTACCCTTTCATAACCAATAGTAACTTCCCTGTGGCTCCAGAGGTAACCACCATTTTGATATTTGTCACGACACAAATATTTGTTTTTCCTGTTTTAGGACTTCATGCTAAAATAATCTACATCCCCCTTTTTAAAAAGATTTATTTATTTATGCATATAAGAACTGGGGTACAGGCCAGAAGTACAGGGGGTGAGAGGATTCACCAGAGACGGAGGGGAGC
The DNA here is from genome assembly GCA_019455555.1 of Galemys pyrenaicus. Lineage (NCBI taxonomy): Eukaryota > Metazoa > Chordata > Mammalia > Eulipotyphla > Talpidae > Galemys > Galemys pyrenaicus. Next base: position 1,546,223 of record JAGFMF010011428.1, on the reverse strand, counting down.
AGAACAGGCAGATCTACTGAAATACACTGCTGAGGGCAGCAGTAGGTGAGATGGGAGAGGTCTGGTACCATGTGGGTCACCTCCCTGACTGGGGATCGAACTCCTGCTGCAGAGGCTGCGGATAGTTTCATGATACTATGACTTAACCCCTTGGGCCACCAGGCAGTCCCCTAATTTACATCCCTTTGTGTGTTGGGTTTTTTCGCTCAATGTGAAAAAATATGTGTGATGCATCCATGTTGTTGCATGTAGCAGTCATTCATTTACATTTATTGTTGTTGCTTTGTAGGATTGCATTGTGTAACTGTAGTACAATTTGTTTACTTTTTTCTCCTATTGATGGAAAAAATTCCTTCACTTCCTTTTAAGGAGTCTATAAAAAGGCAAACAGGACCCTGGAGGATATCTTCACTGGTCACCATGCTAAGTAATAATTTCCCTGGTGCACACTTGCAAATATAAACATTAATAGATGTAGGATCCAAGTGTGCTTATATTGTGGACCCTTCCATTTCCCATACTACTCTTGTTTGGAAAGTGGAAGACACATTTTCAGTGACTGTTTGATGTTTACCTACAAGGCACAAGGGTACAAGGCAATGGATTTGGAACCCAAAGGACTGGCTTTCCCACCTTGGAGATCTGTGCCTTTGACTCTGACAGATAATCCCTCTGAACTGTTTTCTTCACATGTGAAGTGGTGAGAACAATGTATGAGAATAAAAATGCTTGTAAAATGCAAATTGCCTTCATACATGAAGTGGTGATATTATACTACTACATATGAGATATATAAATACATAAGCTACACTACACATAAGATACAACATGCACATATTGATAAACTTTATACATTATGCTCCCCAGCCTCTAGAAAATCCAATGAAGTAAAGATCAGTAGCACAAAGTGTGGCTTATGAGCACACCAAATAGCAAAAACTGAGGAGGTTTTGTGCTTGGAACAGCCACAGAGCAAAGAGGATGAAAATGGTTGAGCTACCAGTACCACTAACAAAGTTTGCTGATGGTCTGAGAATGGGTGAGCCAGAAAAGAATCAAGGGTAATTCCAGGGTTATTTTTGTCTGAGACACAAGACCCATCGAGTAGACATAGACTTGTGTGTACTGGAAGGTAGTTTTGTTCTGAACTGTACTGTGAGGGTGGACAGGATTTCCCTAAGGTGAGGATATCAGGAGTTCTTAGAAGGAATTAGGGGAGATAACCCAGACTTCAAACTCTACTACAAAGCAATAGTAGTTAAAACAGCCTGGTACTGGTACAAAGACAGATGCACAGACCAATGGAACCGTATAGAAAACACAGAAGTAAAGCCACACAACTATGGACAACTGATCTTCGACAAAGGAGCAAAGAATCTGCAATGGGACAAAGATAGCTTATTCAATAAG
>JAGFMF010011428.1:1416007-1534154 GCA_019455555.1 Galemys pyrenaicus | reverse complement strand
TCATTTCTGATTGCTGAGTAGTATTCCATCGTGTATATGTACCACAGCTTCCCGATCCACTCATCTGTTTTTGGGCATTGAGGTTGTTTCCAGGTCTTATGTATTGTAAAGAGTGCTGCTATAAACATAGGGGTGCAGGTAGATTTATTTATGCATACAAGAGCTGAGGTACAGGCCATAGTCACAGGAAGTGAGAGGACTCACAGACAGAGTGGGGAGCAGGACAGGCAGATCAACTGAAATACACTGCTGAGGGGAGCAGCGGGCCAGGCAGGAGAGGTCTGCTGTGCCATATGCATGAACTCCCTGGCCAGGGATTGAACTTGCGCTGCTGTGCCACGGATGCTTCACAGTGCAGTGCTCAAATCCCTGTGCCCAGGGAGGCCCATGTGCTTACTCTTAAGATACACAAAGATAATGATGGAAAAAAGGATATATTTTTATTTTATTTTGTTATTTAATTATTTTCCAAGTTCCATTGCTTTATATCCTTTGAGTGGACAGTCTAGGATTTTCACCCTCAGGTGTATTGTATTGACAGTAGCTCTCCTCCACCAACGTATCTATAAGCTATTGTGTTCTTGCCATCTCCCCTTATCTCTCCTTCCCCCTACTCTCCTCCCATGGATGCCTCAGATCTATGGTTAGATTTCAAGTATTGGTTATAAACCTTTTGTTTGACTTTATCTATATTCCACCTATAAGTGACACCATCTGGTATTTATCTTTCTCCTCCTGCTTATTTCACTTAGCATTGTCCCTTCCAGCTGTATCCATGTTACTGCAAAAGGCATGAGTTTATCCATTTAGCTAGTTGAATACTATTCCATTATGTATATATAAGCCACATATTCTTGATCCATTCATCTTTTTTTGAGCACTTAGATTGTTTCCATAGCTTGGCTATTGTAAATAGTGCTGCAGTAAACTTAAGAGGGCAGATTTCCTTTCAAATTAGTATATGTGTTTCAAATTAAGATATGTTCTTTGGGTAGATACATAGGAATGGAGTTGCTGAGTATTATGGCAGATCCATTTTTAGTAAAAATGACATGTTTTAAAAGGAAGGAAAATAAGCAACCAGCAGTTACATTTTCTTCTGTCACAGGGAAATAAGAATAGAATCAATGGTGTATTTCAGGAGAGTTGATTGCTAAATTTCAATGAATTTTCTCAGCTAGTGGTAACTTGAAAGTGGTTATGTTGGAAGAATTTATGCCATAAATACTGACAGATGCTACAAACGAGCATCTCCACATTATCACAGCATGATATTCTGGCCCCCTGGAAAACTAATTTTTATTTATTGGCATACCTAGGAAAAATAGTCCAGATAACATTCCTCATTAAGAATGTCCAGTGTGTCATAACTTCTTGATAAAAGTCAAATAGAGGTTTTTGCTCAAGAATCTGCTATTTTCAGGGCCCCTTTGATGTGATCTGTGCCAGGCCATTTTGGGGTCCTTTTGGGTGATTATAAAATATACATTCAAGAAAAAGTGATGATCAAAAGTTTGCAAATGTGCCATTGAATATAAAGCCAAAGAACATACACATATAAGCCATACTACCTTCAGTCCATCACATATGACCTGATCTGGGCCCTAAGGAAAGTGTTGGTCACTCAGTGGTGCTGAAGAGAGACAGGGCGTATATACAGTTCACAGTCAAATCTGTAGAGTGATGACAAAACTAAAGCTATTTTACTTTCCTTCTTTATCTTCCCATGACATCCTTTCACTTTCTTGGGGTGGAAGTCACAGGCCTTAGTGGAATACAATTATAGCTTACTTTTGACTTATTGGAAATGAAAAAATATAAGTATCCCCTTACTTACCTGTGAAAGAGATCAAAAAGTGTAAGTAGATTCCTTTAATATAGTACTTGTAATTGGGGTATTTGCAGTTGTGACCATTTTCCTTCAGGATAGATGTAATGACAATTGTATATGATATTTGTTGAGCACTTACAATATTCCAGGCACGGTTTTAAATTATTTTGACTTTAATAATGTATATATATGTATGCTATAAATAATCAGTTTAAATTTCATTGAAGGTGCAGCATCTTTGCTTAAGAAAAGCTGTTCTTCAAATAAGGAAAAACACTGCATAAAAGTTCTGGGGCTAGCAAGCTCATTTGGAGATTTTCCTCTAGGGTCTTCCATCTGGAACTCTTAGCTTTTGCTGTTGAAGTTTCCCCTGTGAAAGCAAATGTTGGTGGTTTCTTAAACAAGATTGCCTTTTGCTGGGTCCACTAATTTGTTCTCCTTCTGCATCTCCATAACCATCTCTGTATCTAAATATCTAAATATGCTAGAGCTATTAGCTGACATCGACTAAGAGGGTCTATCAGCAAAGTCTTCTCTTTTTATAATACTGTGCATGCTTTCTGCATTTCATGCGTTTCTGTATTTTCGAGGGTCTGCTCTCTAATTGTAGCTTCATTGTGTGCAAGAGTGTGATGACTCAGCCATGGCATTTAGAAGACCAGAATCAGGATCTTTGAAGTCACCCGGTTCTACCCTACCTCTTTGGAGAGGCGAGAGGGTCCATGCCACTGTTTGGAACTGAGATCGGATGTCTACAGTTCACCCGATTGTCTTCTGGTTTTCCTAGGGTCAGGAACGTGTCTTTTCCCTCAACAGCAATCATTCCTTTGATCAAAGTCCAGAAGAAGTCAGGATGTCCATGGCCAGCCCCTGCACAGCAGCCATGCACACAGAGACCTGGCTTCTTTTGAGGTCAGTTCTGATTTAAAAATATCTCTCCATCATTGAGCTGAATGTCTTGATTTTTTTTCTTTCTGCCCATAGATTCTAGGTTTATTCTCTGAAATTTCACAGAATTAGCTTTATATACTCTCCCTAATCAGTGTCCTGTACCTGGAGCCCAGCATTCTGCCACAGCAGCACTGACTCACTTCTCAAGGTAGCCTCATAGGGAATGAACTGTAGAAAGCATGTAGATGCTTAATAGTAAAACCCAGTAGATGATATGAAGAAGGGAAACAGAGGCAGGTTAGACCTTTCCCCTTGCTCCATTCTCACTGAGGACTTGAATTGTTTAGAGGTTTCAGACATCTGATTTCTCAGAAAGTTGAATAGAGACTGACTGCCATTATCCAGCTAATTATTTTAAGTCCTTCTAAACCCTCTTTTTCACTTCCTATTTCCCTGAAGTATTTCATAACCTTGAATGGCAGCTAGGTAATTTCCTGTGCTGCATTATACTTCAGTTTGCATCCTTCAAATGTGATGGGGCTTTAGTTAACCAGGAAGTCTGGGATGGAGGGAAGATCCATGCAGGAAAGATCATGAAACTATGAAGATTTGTGGAAGAACATATTGGAGCCTCTCCACAGACTGGGAAAAAGGGGTTTCCGTGACCTTCTAGCCGCATCAAAATCCTACAGGGTTATAAGTTTCAATTGGCATACTTTTAAATCAAGAAGATAGTTCCCAAGTGACTACAAACTCTTTGTTTTTTATTTTAGATTGCCTTTCACTATAAGCACAATTATCAGTAAATACTTTTGATCAATTAATAGGCAGGTATCACAAATTTTGTGAGATATGAAAAGTTATATAAGTAAGTTTGAGGTCTTTGCAACATTCACATGTATATTTTGTTCTCTTTGGGATAGCTGGAAGTATCTTAATGACAATTTGACTAAGTGAAGGATGAAGAGGTAAAATGGTAACCAAAAATTGTTATTGCAAAGATATTAGGGCACAGAATTCAGAAGAGAGAATACATCTCTCAGGGAAAGTTTTCTAAAGTAGATGGCACCAGGAGCCTTAAAAGGTTTACTTGATGTTCTATAGATGCAGATTTGTTGCCAGAACCTTCAGGAGGATAGAAGATATGAGCAAAGGAGGTAGTAAAAAGGAAGCATGGAAGGCAGAGTAATTTTAATTCAATGATGTCTATGTGCTTATCCTAGAAACCTGTGGCTATATAACCTGGCTTTGCAAAAGGGACTATGCAGATGTAATTAAAATTAAATCTTGAGATAGGAAGATTTTCCTAGAATATCCAGGGACTCAATCTAATCACATCAGTCATTAAAAGTAGAGACTGTTTCCCATTTATTTTCCAGAAATATGATGAGAAAGGAAGGGCCAGAGATGCTGTGTTGCTGGTTGTAAAGATGGGGACAGGGACCAGAAGTCAAGCGCCTTCAACTTTTGATCTCCTCCAAATCTTTCAGTAAGGTTGAAGTACTATAAAAACCTTAATCTTATTCCAGGGAGAGCCATATTGAATTCTGATCCACAAAACAGTAAGAATAAATTTGTGTTGTATTAAGCTACTGGCAACTTGTTATGGCACCTGCAGGTTTCTGCTGCAATCCAAAAGTAGAATGTTCATATTTGGTAACATTTGGTGAGTTATTTATTGGGTCTCACAATGCTCAAGTTTTTGCCATGTAGATTAATTCTAATAGTCTTCCCATTCCCTTAACATGGATTCTAAAAGAAATACATCTAAAGAGCTTTCCAGAAGTTACATCCCACAAAGTGCCATCCAACCAACTGTTGCAGAACAAAATCCCATCAACACAGAACCTCAACCTACAAAAACTAAAATTGGCCAATTATATGTTGCATTCTCCTATACACTCAAATTGTACAGCAAAAAAATTGGACAGATTTTAGGATCTGATGGAAGATTTGCAAGTATAGAATCTGTTCAGTACTATTCTTTGCCAATCATCTAGATCCATATGAAATAGACTTAACACTGCATTTGAAAATGTCTTTGTACCTCCTCAATCCTTTGGGAAGTTCAGTCAATTGTTAAGTATATTGGGACTCAGGAGTGTTAACTGACTTGCCCCAGATCATAAAGTGTTTGAATGAGAACTGGTGCTTGAACCTCAGTTTTTCTCCAGGAGTGATGGCACATTGCTGGGACAACAATGACTGTTCTTTGGGCCATATGAGTGGTAACTCTCAGCCAAGTCATTAGGCCTCTTCCTGCCTTCCTGCCAACCCTAGAAAGTCATAGCCAAAAGAATAGTAAAATCTTTCTTTCAGAGATGGTATTGACAGGCAAGCAGCACTACAACCCCTTTCTTTTACAGAGGGATCAATTTATTTTTTTAAAGATTTTGTTTATTGTTGCAAACAAGAACTGGGTGCAGGTCAGAGGTGCGGGGAGGAGGGTGTTGGGGGGGCAGGGCAAGGCAGTGAGAGGATTCATCAGAGACAGAGTGGGTAGCAGGACAGGTGAATCTGTTGAAATACACTGCTGAGGGGAGCAACAGGCGAGACAGGAGAGGTCTGCTGTGCCATGTGGGTCCCCTCCCTGGCCGGGGATCAAACTTGCATTACAGTGGCTGCAGAAGTCCCATAGTATGGTGCTCAACCCCTTGTGCCACCAGGGAAGCCCTACAGAGGGACCATTTTAAGGGGTCTTACCACCAATAGCACAAGGGCTGCTTTCTGGGATCTCACGAAGAAACAGCAAGCATAACATTCTCTGCAATGATATTTTGAGAAATGATTAAATTCTACAAGTTTTCTTTTACCAGATGGCTTGTGGCCTAGCTGGGTCCCATTCCCAGATGATAATTTTCCCTTCCCTTCCCCTTTAGAGCATAATAGTTTTCTTTGGTTTGCAGTATCTAGTGGTTGGTGGGAGGTGGGGGATGGGGAGTTTGAATACCATCTGTGTTCAGTGGTGTGAGCCAGAGTTTTCCTGGATGGGATCAGGATATGATTTTGACTATATGTCTTTGTCTATATGTCTTTGTCCTTTTCTTCCCAATGTTAAGCAGATAACAAGACAATAGGAGAACAAAATAGAGGCCTCTGTTATACCTGAAACAAAAGTTTACAATATGTAGGGTCATATGTTTGTTTGTTTTTTAAATTTATTTATATATATTTGGCATCAATTGCAATCCCCATGGATTCCCCATCACCATCTCACCAGTGCACCATCACCTCAGTAGGGTCAGATATTTTAAGGGAAAAACGTGTTCGCAGGGGAGAAGCAGTTATCAGATTTGTTTCAACATGAATTTGTTGGCTTGTGTGAAAGCGTAAAAACAAAAGACAAATGGGAAAAGGTGTCTCCCTCACCTAGCCATTACCATAACCTCTAAAATACTTATTTGTGTCCTTTCAATCACTAACATATTAAATTACCTTCTGGTGAGAATGCTGAGGGGGGACCCTCCCTGGTGGCTCAGTGGGTTAAGCAATGCACTATGAAGCGAACCGCAGCCACCGCAGCACGAGTGCAATACCTGCCTCCAGACCTCTCCTGCCTAGCTCGCTGCTCCCCTCAGCAGTGTGTTTTAGCAGATCTGCCTGTTCTGCTCCCCACTGTGTCTCTGCTGAATCCTCTCACCTCCCGCGACTCTGGCCTGTACCCCAGCTCTTGTATGCATAAATAAATAAATAAATATTTTTTTAAAAAAGTTAAAAGAAAGAAGAAACAGAATGGTGAGGGGTGGCTGACTTGTGTTTGCAGTGTCAGTGATAGTCCTCCTTTCTGGGGTTCCTCTGTGTGATCTGCATGCTGTCAGTGTACCTCATAAGAGGGGTACCAGTCCTGAGGTTGGGAGTACATTCTAGCCTCAAATTTTTGCCCCCATTGGAGGTCCACTCACTGGGTACACCCCAGCTCCTCTGTACTCGTCTCTACTCAGACCAGGGTGCACTCCTCATCACTCAGCACACCCTTCCCCAGGCTGCTAGCCAAACGGGATACAAACCCAAAATTTTACACCCCAGATCACAACCTCTAATCATCCTTCTCCACCGTCCTTTTGTTGAGTTGTATTGAAATTCTTTATTGTCCTTCATCGGACAGTTTGCGCTGGTCTCTGGTGGCCATGACGTGTTCCAGTTCCACCCTTGCAGATTATCCTCCTGGGAGTGAAGCCAGGAATCATCTTGGTCCCAATCTCAAAGTAGTTTCGTTTATTTATTTTTTTAAAGATTTATTTATTTATGCACACAAGCACTGGGGTACAGGCCAGAGGTGTAGGGGGTGAGAGGATTCACCACAGACAGAGCGGGGAGCAGAACAGGCAGATCAACGGAAGTTCACTGCTGAGGGGAGCAGCGGGCACAGCAGGAGAGGTCCGCCGCACCATGTGGGTTCCCTCCCTGGCCAGCGATAGGGATGGAACTCGTGCTGTAGTGGCTGCGGTTTGCTTCAATAGTGTGTTGCTTAACCCACTGCGCCACCAGGGACGCCCAACAGTAGTTTTAAATATAATTCATGAAGTAACTTAGCCTTTGAATTTTGGTTTCATTACTACCACCTCTATGGTGTTTTCTACCCATGGAGCAGCTTAATTGAGAGTCAGAGGGACCCTCTCACCCTGAGTCTTCTGCTTGGACACTCTCCTCACACATGCATACCCTTCTAAATTTTCCACCTGAACTTGGGTTTGGTATCTTCCTAGAAGATAAAAATGGATACATTGCTTCTCTGTGGTTCCAAAGAAGTTAAAGCTAGGAGAAATACAGAAACAAGAAAACAAAAATAACTCATAAAGTACTACATATTTTCTTAAAAAAAACAACTAATTCAAGTATTTGATGCTCTTTTTTTGTAGCTAACTCACTCACCCTTCCCCACAATGGCTAGCCTTCAGACTCACAAACACCTCTTATCCATTGATGATTCAAGAAGGGTTTCTTGAAAAACAGGTATAACATGGTTGTATCTACCCTTGAGAAGCTGACTGGAGAAGAGAGTGCGAACTGTAGGACGGGTTGGTTTGACTCCAAGGTATTTTGCCTTTAATAATTTTTTCTATAACAGATTTGGATTTATAAAAATAATTCAAGTTTCAGACTCTCATTTATGAAAAAAGGAAACTATGTGTGTCAGGTACGTATTTCTATATCACTCTCTCTGTCTATACCCCTCACTTCCCAATCCTGTGCATTTTATCACTTGCCTCACCGGTAGGCTGTGCTGGGGCATCACTGCAGGCCTGTGGAGGAGCTGTCTGTATTGTTCGTATGGCAGCCACGAGCATATGTGTTTTTTTAAATGTAAATCAAAAAAATCAAAATTTAAAAACTCAGTTTCTCAGGCACACAAGCCACATTTCTCGTGCTCATTGGCCATATGTCTCTATTGGATGGTGCAGACCCAAACATTTCCAACAAAATAGAAAATTCTATTGGACAGCACTGGGCCTGGGGAGAATTTGAAGCCTCCTGCAACTGTCCAAGGACCCCTAAGACAGGCAGTGGCCGTGCAAATGGAGCACAATATTATTGTCTTTAGATGAGTATTTTGGTTCACTGCTCACTGACATATCGGGGGAAAGTCTGTTGTTGAGTTTTCATGCTATTGAGTGTTTGAAAGTACATTTGTGTTGCTTGTGGGACAATGTTTGCCAAGTGTTTCAGGAATATGTACTGTGTGTATTTAACAAAACTGATAGATTTTTACCCTATGTTGTTTTCTCTGAAATGCTTACTATTTGGTATTTGAGAAACCTGAAGAACTAAATGATAAAAATGCACATAAAAGCACCAAATGGAAAACACTTTAGGTGTTGTAGGGCAATAGTGCTCCAAATAGTTGAAGTATTATTCCTAATAGTATGAAGATATGCCTCTGTGTGACATCCATCTATTAAGACTGCAGGCAGAGGAATCTTGTTGGTAATGGTTTATCATTCCAAGTCCTGATTCATCATGGTAGCTGCTGTGAAATTCACTGACCTGAAAACATAGGATTCATACCCATTTGCACATCTCCCCTTGATATTCAGACCTACCAAGGCTGGCAGATGTATAAAGGGCTCCTGTACTCACCCTCCTTAGTTTCTGTGCAGGAATCTCAGCTGCACACAGCCTGGTGAAGGAGAGCACTCTTAACAGAATCAATACAAATAAACACACAGGGTTGTGTTATGGATGATGGATGGATAATAAAAGGACAAATAGCTCCTACTCTGGATAAATATCAGATTCCAAGAGAAGAAAACTAGCCATTTATTGTGATACTTCCAGGGGATTCTAATTCCTCATCCCATTTATTTGATTCTCGACAAAGTGGTACACTCACATGGCCATTTCTAAGTAAAAATATCTAAAGTCCATCCCACTTTTCTGAATCTGCTTTGGTAGAGGATAATGAATTCCTTTCTTTGACCCAGTGAACTTTCTTTCAATGGCTAAGATTGTTATTATCTTTGCACAATAATAATCTCTTAAAAAGCTTGACAAGAGTTTTATTTTCCTAACTATTTTGCCTATCTTGTCCTCTGCATTAAAAATAAGAAATATTCATACAGAGTATATAGATCATCTCACCTCCCCCTTTGTCCAAAAGATACCATTTAAAATATTAAAGCATAATATTTAAAATATTAACCTAAAATGTTTAATAAATGCTTTATTAGAAGTAAAATATGCCTACAGAGACAAATGGTACATGTTGGACTAATTAAATTATTAAAGCGATAGCTCTTGCAAATCCAATACCCAGGTCAAGATGCAAAGCATTACCTGCATTGTACAACCCCCTCCTTACCAATCCCGTTGCATTGTTTTCTACCTTTCCCCATGAAGGTATATATGACCCCAAATTAAATCATTATTAGTTTTACCCATTTTTGAACTTAATATGCAATCATATAATCCTTTGTGTCTGGCTTGTTCAGAAGTCATTGTGTTTGTGAGATTCATGCATATTGTGATGTAGATCATTTATTTTAATTGCTATGTGGTATTTTATTGCATAAATATACCAGTTTAGTTATTTATCTCATTGTTTATGGACACTTGGATTGTAGCCACCTTTAGCCTAAAGAACGCTGCTTTGAGCTTTTTTATACATGTGGAATTGCTGGGTTATAAGAAGAATATATGGTCAACTTTATAAGATACTTCTGAAAATTCTTTCTTCCGAGGTGACTACTCAAATTTTATTCTCACCATTTCTAATTCTTCCATTTCTTTCCTAACACTTGGTATTAACAGTCTTTAAATTTTTAATCATTGTAGAAATTGGTAGTTTCTTCTCTTTGTGCTTTCAATTTGCAATGTATTACTAACTAAAGTGTTAACTTTTTAATGTATTTATTGATTGTGTTGCTATCCTCTTTACTCAAATATTTTGTCCATTTTTCTCTTGGACTTTATGTGTTTTCTTCTTAATAATTTGTGGGAACTTTTTATATAGCTTGAAAATGAGTCCCTTATAAATTCTTTGTTTTGAAAATATCTTCTACTGTGTGACTTACTTTTTCATGTTATTTGGTGTCTTTTGATGAACTAAAGTTCCTGATTTTAATGTAGTCATTTAAAATTTTTTCTTTTGATTAGTGCATTTTGTGTACTATTAACAATCTTGACCGACTCTAAGGCTGTGAAGATTTTTTAAATTTTTTTGAGATATACTTTATTACATTACTTTTCTCATTTAGATTTACAATCCATGTGGAATTGATTAATGGATTTTTATGTGTCATTTTCACTGACTCCATATGGTAATGAATACTTTGTCTAAAAGCCTTCTTTTCTTCCATATGGATATTAAGTTGACCCAGTCCCATTTAATGAAATGTCTGTCTTTTTTATACTGCTCTGTACTACAAGTTTTATTATAAATCAAGTATCCATCTATGCATGAGTCTGATTTTCACTTCTATTCTGCTCCAGTGCTCTATTAAACTATTCTTCTTACTTACTGACTACAGGCTTGTAATAATTTTTGACATCTGGGAGAGCAAAACAAACAGCCTTATTCTTTTGTTCAAGACTATTTTGGTTGCTTGGTCCTTTGCATTTGCTTATAACTTTAAAATTAACTTGTGAATTTTGATACACATAGGTAATTGGAATATTTCATGGTATTACACTAAATGTATAGATAAACAAGTAAAGAATTTATGTATTTACAACATGGTTTCTAAAACCAATATATTTGGATATTTTTAAAATTTTTCCCAATTAAAGTTTATGATCTCATGGGTGGATGTCCAAAAATATTTTATTATATTTATTCTGAGGAGCTCTAATCTCAAGAGTAAGCATTTATCATTTCACCTCCAAGGATGCTGTTCATGGGTATTGTTTTGCTTTGTTATGAAATATCTTTTCTCAGATTAAGGCATGCAAAGCAAACATGCTATTTTGACCACTGTTATGTCTTTTGTGACCTTAGATGTTCTAGAAGGACCTAAGATAAGCTATTAAACAAACTATCATCATAGTCTGTTGAATTCAGTTTCTGAGCTTCAACTCATCTCTTGCTTCATACCTGAGCCTCAGTCATCCTGGAATTTCAATTCCTGAGACTCACCATTGAAGGTTTTAGGTTAGAGTGGTATAGGGATAGGCTAAAAGAGCTAGTTCCACGTGGGAGGCATTGCCAACATGGTATAATCATTTGACTTGAATGACTGTGTCAAAACAGGTATCTCAAAATCTGCAGTTAGTGGATATATCCTAAATGATAGTTGACATGGTCTGTCATGTTCTATACACAATTCTTTGAATCACTTTAATGACTCACCTTGATTCATTCTTTATTGGCTGGTCAAATACTATTTACTATTTTGGATTTCCACGGCTAGAGGTCTGCTACCTACATCTGGGTCACTTTATTGCTGCTTCTACACTTCTACATCTTCCTGCTAATAATCGACTCAGGAAAATTCTTATTACTTTGTACATGGTCTCATGTGATGATGAAGTAAATGAATGGATTAGGGACATCAACAATGACCTGCGCTAATAGGGATCTTGTACTTAAATCAGAGCTGCCAGATAAATACTTCCTGTGAACATCATAGTCTGAAACACTGGTAATTATTTGCCCCTCCTCCTGCCCCAGTGTTTCTGAACTTAGTCCTTATGGGTACATCTACTCTAGTATCCTTTGACTCTCTAATTTCGACTCTCTTACTATTAGGAGAGAGGCATGAATAGTCTCACCTCACAGAAGATGATGGAAAAGCAAAAACGGGCAATGGTTGGAAGATACCTCTTATTTTTGTCCTTCCCACTTTCCTTTCTCTCTTTATCTAGTGTCATCTTTCTCATCCTTCAAGATTCAATTAAAAATCATGCCTCTCCAAAACCCTGCTTCTTTCCTTTTGTTGAATTTCTTCATCATAGTGAATATAAACTCCTTTACAAAATTCCTGTGGTAGACAGTTTTCAAAATGGCCTTCAAGGACTTAATCTCCTGATATTGACACCTTTATGAAGTCACCATCCATCAAAAACAGTATATTAAGAAAGTAACACAGTATGACTTAAGAGATTTCATGGCTTCTAACTTTTCCTCGCTTGGGTGACTCACACTGGGAGTTAGTAGCTGTTATGGTATGAAGATTCTTGGGTGGCCCAGTGGAGAAGTGCATGGAATGAGCAACTGAGGTGAGGTCTTGCTAACAGATAACATCAACTTGCCAGTTATGAATGAATCATTTTGGGAGTAGGTTCTTCAGCCTGAGCTGTGTTGCCAGATGACTACATTTCTGAGCAGCATCCTGCCTATAACCTCTTGAGAGATTTTCCCCAAATTCCTAACCCATTTAAACTGCATAAGATACTATAAGTCTTTTTAAACCACTAAGTTTTGATATAACAAATACAGCTCAACTCAGACATTGTCTCTTCCATGAAGCCTTCCCTGATTTCCTTATCTGGTATTGACTTTTTTTTCAGGTCCCCACCACTCACTCTACGTATGTATCCAATAGTACCTCTGGTATTTTTATTCTTAAGTTTGTAGATGTCTGCTTCACAATAATGAGCCACTAGTATTTTTCTACTTAGTATATCTCCCATCCCTTTTTTCTAGTAATACCCTCCCTACGCTTGAGTACAACCCCATTTCAATGTTTTGTTTTGAAGATTATGGAACTCTGTCTTTTTTGGCCCCATGTAATTTATTCCTATGAGTTCCTTCATAGTATCCCTTGCTCTTGTCATTGTGATAGGCTCAGTGATTGGCATATGAACCTGGATGAGTGTTTCATTTGGAATATTTGGGCTATAAGTAACAGAAATGCTGCCTCACTGGACAATAGAGAGATTTATTTTTGCCACATAATGAGAAGCATTCAGAGAAGGAAGGACCTAAGTGTGGTACAATAATGATTTTGGCTCCATCCCTCTGTCATTTTCTGCTCTGTTCTCTTCCCTGTAATGACTTTGTTTTTGGTCTTGCTTCTCTCATGGCCACAGGATGATTATACAGAAACCATGGCCATATATTTCACTGTGAATGTTTAGAGAGACAGAAAGGGAAGAGGAGAAAAAATAAGCAAGAGAGACTATCTACTCTAAACGTATACTAAACATCCATCCCTTCAGCCAAATGTTGAGTCCATACCACTAACAGTAGCCAAGAAAATGCCCTATGAGATTAAGTATGTATTCCTGAGCTAACTATTGCCAGAAGCAAAGTAATACTTGCCTTTTGGTTTAGAGAATTGGCCCACCACTATTTGAGATAGTGTCAGCTTCCCTTGTATCACACAAACTGTATAGAGAAGGAATAGGTATTGAATAATGAAGAAGGGTCTCTAACCAACACGTTCAACTATGAGCCATATTTGTGATATTTTGAGCTGAACCTCAAGTCTCTATCATGGAAACATGTGAAGCTATAGTATCTACTGTCATATCTCCTGTCATTTGATGAAAGCCTATGTCTAGTTGACTCAGACCCTATTGAAAACAGTATGGTGGTTCTATAGAACATTATGTGACTCCGTACGATCCAATATTCCACTGCTAGGCATTCATCCAAAGAATGCAATAGCACTAATTAGAAAGGATATATACACTCCCATTTTCATTGTAGTACTACTCGCAATAACAAAACAGAAAAGTAGATTAAGAAGATGTGGTTCATGTACATGATGGAATACTACTCAGTTACAAAAAAAAGATGAAATCTTCCTATTCCTGACAACAGGGATGAAACTAGAGGTTTTATGCTAAGTGAAATAAGTCAAAAGAAGATGAGATAACTTTATTTGTGGAATATAGAAAAACTAAAAAAGCAACTGACAAAAGTAAACCAAAATGAGTCCTAGAAATATGATGAAAGAATTGAAGCTACTAGAGGAAGGGGGCAGTGAACATGAAGTGGAGAGGTGGAGAGGGACTGCTCTTTAAGGTTGACAATAGTTTGGTTGTGGAAGTGGTGTGGTGATAGACATCTGAGGAAGTGCAAACCCTTTACCCTAAATCATATACCTTGTTGTAAACTAGTGTTACTGCAATAATATTGTTTTTTTAAAATAAGGTGTTAGGGCCTTCCTGGTGGCAGGGTGGGTTAAGCAACGCACTATGAAGCAAACCGCAGCCACTGCAGCACGAGTTCCATCCCTGCTGCCGGCCAGGGAGGGGACCCACATGGCGCAGCAGACCTCTCCTGCCTCACCCGCTGCTCCCATCAGCAGTGTGTTTCAGTCAGTCTGCCTGTTCTGCTCCCTGCTCTGTCTCTGGTGAATCCTCTCACTGCCCTGGATTCTGGCCTGTACCCCAGTTCTTGTATGTATAAATAAATAAATCCTTAAAAAAAAATAAGGTGTTAGCTCTGTCATTTGCAGTTGAAAGAATCTTTCATTCTATATGGCCCACCTACGTTATGTCTCTTTTCTATTTGTACACATTGATACCAGTCACAATGTCTGGCACATGGTAGCTTTTTACTAAATAATGTTTGGAATGATTGAATAAATGAGCTACGGTAAGTTGCAGTGACAATGATTGTCAGTAATTGGTGAACTTCAGAAAGAGAAGGGGTGCATTTGGTAAGTGCTTCCAACATGGTAGTATGACTGGTATTGCCAGTGAAGCAAATGCAGGTGTTAACACCATTAGCTGCCAGGAGACAGGAGGAAGATAGTACTGCTATAAAGTAACAGACTGTAGAAGACACAGGAGATCATTCCTGAGAAACCCAGAATTATTTTAATAACAGTTGAAGATGGTCAAGAGTTTTCATATAAAGAGTGAGGGAAAAACTTGATATCTTGCGACAGGTTTCTGCATATAACAATAGTATGACACATTTGAACTTTTAACATTCCTAATCATCTGTTATTTCATTTTATCTTTATCGCAACCCTATTTCAATTTAGGGTAATTTTATAGAGAAAATGTCTAACATCAAATAGCTAGAAAATAAATACCTGCAACTAAAAATCAGTTCTCTTCTTAGTCTGAGTCTTCTGATTGAAAACTGAGCACACAAAAAAATCTAAAATACAAAAACTATTGTAGAGCTTCCAAAAAGAGACTATTACATTGGAATACAACAGGTAAAAATATAATATTGGCTTTTAAAAAGTGTCTGTTATAAAAAAAAAATGATTCATACTCAAAACCAACTATTATAGAGAAATGTAGACTAGAACTTCCACTTTACCTGCAGAGGAAAGTGGGTTTATTTTGTCTATTTCTCTTATTTATCTGCCTTGCTTTGGACAATAAAATGTGAACAAAATTGACACATGCCATTTCCAGATGAAGGCATTGCCAGTTCTTTTTAGCCCTCCCTCACTCTGCCCCCTCACCACAACCTCACCACAACCACCACTACCTATTCATGGAGCTCAGATAGCTGTGCAGTTTCCAGAATCTGGAAGCCAAATGGGAATTCTGAAAATTCCATGTCAGTCAACCATATCCTAGCAAATTTTATGTGAATGAAAATGAATCATTTGTTTCTTGTTCCTGATACTGTAAGCTATTTGTTATAGCAGTAGAACCTAGCCTACACTGACTGATATAGCAGACCAAACAAAGTCTAATCTGATCAAGGTGAGCTCAGCAACATCTCAACTTTAGGGTTCTCATATTGTCCTGGCAGGATGCCTTTGTTCTTAAGATGCAACTATCCTCTATTCTTTTCATGGCTTCCTGTTTCACAGCATTAATAAAAATGCTTTGATCCCCACCTAGGCTCTTTTTTCTGTTTCCAAAATGGCTTAGACTTTTGCTACTCAAACTGTGATCTACAGCCTTAGCATCACCTGAGAACTTGTTGCAAATGCAGAATATCAGGCCCCACTCCAGTCCTTCTCATAATAATCCTCATTTTAAAAGCAACTCCAAATGTTTGGTAGGTACATTCCAGTTTGGGGAGCACTGACTTAAACTTGATGGTGAGGAGAGAGGAGTGGTTAGGTATTTATTAGGTTTCACAACTCTCCTGGTGGGGAAGGGTCAATCATCTTGCCCTGACCTCTTTACCCACCATTCCATGTAAGGTTCCCACTGAAGCTCCTATGATGTAAAGTGAACCTTGGATTTTTTGTCTCTAATTATTCTGGCTCTCCTTTGCATCATGTCATAAATCAGATATGAGCCCAAACATAAGGAATACACATTCAATCCATTTCTCATTTCTCAGGATGTGATCACCTGACATGTGCATGGAAAAGACAATCTGAAAGGTATTTCCCATTTTCTCTACCCATTTCTTGCTCTTGACCTTGCTCAGACCCTGTGTAAACAGATAGACTTGGCAAACGCAGGGGCTGCTGCTGCTTCCTCCGAAGCTGCTTTTCCATTTCCTCCTTGGCCCCAGTCCCTGCTTCTGCTTTTCCTATGTGCCAGGGACAGGGAAAAAACTGCTCCCTGGCCCTACTTTCAAATGACAGGAAGCCAAATGCTGAGTCAGGATGTGCTAAGCTGCACCCAGACTGATACCACTTGGAGTCCAGGCTTCATCTGCTGGGGTGATGTTATTGGATGATGAGGCACAGGCTTGTCTCTGCTGCTCCAGTTCCCTGCCCCGAGTTAGCCTTGCTCTTGGCATCTCCTTCTTCACTTTCCACACGCTGTTGGCAATCTGATGCTGGGGGGTTGCCAATGGGAGGCCACTGTCTGCTGCTCAGAGTTGCTTCCTCCCTGCTGTTTTTGAAAGCAGTTCTTCATGGGAGCACGACCTTATGCTTTCCACAAAGAATGACTTTCATCAAGGCTGTGGCATGGGGCTTCGCAGTGGGGGCTGCTAGACCAAGGGTCAGGAGGGAGAGGAGGAGATCTTGCTACCGTGGCAGATGGGATCTGGCCCAGGGCGGATGTTGAAGGCCTTCTTCAATATGCCTTTTCCTTTTTAATCTCCTCTTGCATGGAGCTGATCAATTAGAGCTGTAATTATTTTAATCTTCTTTTCTGCTGTTCCTGTCTGCCGGCCTGCCACTGCCCATCGACCCCTTCTGCTAACAATGTACTCAGGTGGCAGCTATGCAGAGGCCATTTCAGGCAGCCCCTCTTCATAACAAGCCAAACAATGGTGTGAGATTGACCAGTCAGGGCCAGTCTCCCTCCCTTACTGTGTGATCTCTGACAAAGTTTCCTCTTCTCTCTTTCCTTTGCAAAGTGAGTCTACACCATGTGGTGGGTGAGAGACATCAGAAATAAAAATTAGGGCCTCCCCGGTGGTGCAAGGGGTTAAGCACCACACTAAGAAACATCTGTAGCTACTGCAGCACGAGTTCGATCCCCAGACAGGAAGGGGACCCATATGGCACAGCAGACCTCTCCTGCCTCGCCCACTGCTCCTCTCAGCAGAGTTTTTCAGTCAATCTGCCTGTTCTTTTCCCTACTCTGTCTCTGGTGAGCCCTCTATCCCCTACACCTCTGGCTTGTACCCCAGTTCTTGTATGCATAAATAAATAAATCTTTTTAAAAAAGAAATAAAAACAATGCCTACACAGTATGTATATCATATACTACAGCATCATTGTGCTTTTAAGAACACTATTTTGGAATCAGAAAAATCTTCTACCTGGGCACTGGTCTTTTCATCTAAGTCTCTGAGTCTCATCTGTTTAATGGGTATCATAATAACTTCTGAGAGAGTTGTAAGGTCTGGGCATGGGGATGCATATATAGTGCAGAGCACAATACTGGAACCCATGACAGTAAGATAAAGGAAAGCAATGTTTATCATCAGCTATGCCCAGCCCTTTCCTGTGATGGAGGGAAACAGGTTTTTGGAGAAAGCTGTCAAGTTGATATGCCTGGAATAATAGTTATCACTGCAGATAAGTAGAGTCCCTCTCTGTCCCATCATGTATGGTAAAATGAGAAAATTAATGCAAGCTAGAAAATGTCAGTCTATTGAAAAAATGAACTTTCTTCCCCAGTTAACTCTTAAGCAAAGAAAGCAGATAGTTCATGGCTCACAAGACAAAAGACCACAATGTTGTGCTATGCCCTGAGTCTCAGCATCAGATTCGTTAGATCTTGTAAGATTGGTGGGTCTGGGAGGTGATTTGATGCTCTAATCTGAATAATGCAGACCATTGCTGGCTGCACCTCATTCTCTACACTCTTTTTAAATCAAGTCCATTTTGCTCAGCTTAACATAACAATGAAAGAAATGAGGTAGGAATATGAACTACAAAGATACATGAGACATGGTAGATCTTAGAGATCTCTGCCCTTAGAGATCTCACAGTCAGGGAGCAGAAGCAAGCAGAGAACTGGAAATGATGGTGGCAAGTGTTAGGCAGCTGTAAAGGCTGATTCTATAGAACATATGAAGGCTCCCTACCCTGAGAACTGAGGGTACACTGGGTATTCAGGTAAGATATTGCAGGCAATGCTTCTGATATGATTTTTGTTTCTGGGTAATTGTTAAATGCAATCAAGATAAATTTTAGGGTAATCAAGTATGTCAGTTAGCTCTTGCTGCATAACAAACAACTCAAACATTAGTAGCTCCAAATATCAAGAAAACAAGTCCCAGGGCTCAAATGCTATTCAAGGCTCTGCCTGTGTCATGATTTCTAAGGTCCCATTGACCAAATCAGTTGCAAAGCCAACCCAGATACAAGTGGTGCTAAACAGACTCCTGCTCTTGAGCGAAGGGGAAGAAATTTTGGCAATCTTTTCAATCTACCATAATGCTACCATAAATTTAGGACAGGGCGGGCAAAGGAATGTAGAGCTATATGAAATCTAGAGCACAGGGAGTTTGATGCCAAAGGAATAGGTAATCATATCAGTGATATAATCTATTTCCCAATTAGGTGTCAAGTGTGCAATAAAGTTTGTCTTGAATGTACATTCTGCTGTAAAGCATTGCTCATTCCAGCTGTCCTTGTTTGCAATGAAAATACCCTTGGTAGCACACTGGTTGACACTTTCAGGAGTAATTAGTTACTTTATTTGAGCTTTCCTCTAGGCAGGGATAACTTAACAGCAGTGAAGACTATGAGAGCATCTTGGAGATTTGGTGGTAGTGAATGGAACATAGGAGAGGGTTGCCAAGAAAGGTAAAGGAGCAAAACCTAAGCTTGCTTTAACAACATTTCATTTTCTATTTTTCCTGAAGCTGGCCCTTTGTCTGAGTGTTTGGGGAGGAGAACCTTTTCAGAACCTTTCTCACAGAGCTTTGAAGCCAGATGTCCTGAAAAGGATGGTAGCTGCATGCATAGGTACCTCGTTGACAGCCTGATAAATGGTCCTCTTCCTTGTTTCTCTGCCAGCCCAGCCACTGACCGAGCAGTAGGGCATCTGGCCTGCTATTGGTCCTGCCTCAGTTCCTGCTCCAAGGTAAGAACTCAGTTTCCAGTGGGTCATTTGGAGGGAAGCCAAGAATTTAGATTAGTAGTTCTCAAACTTCAACAACCCTCAGACTTACCTGGAGAGCTCCTTAAAATAGATTGCTTGTCCTCGCCCCTGCAGTTCCTGGTTGCATAGGTTAGAATGGCTTCTAGGCACTTGCAGTTTTGTTTTTTTTTTTAAAGATTAGTTTATTTATGCATACAAGCACTGGGGTACAGGCCAGAGGTGTGGGGGGGGGGTGAGAGGATTCACCACAGAGAGCGGGGAGCAGAACAGGCAGATCAACAGAAGTACACTGCTGAGGGGAGCAGCGGGCACAACAGGAGAGGTCTGCCGCGCCATGTGGGTCCCATGTCTGGCCGGCAGCAGGGATCGAACTCGTGCTGCAGTGGCTGTGGTTTGCTTCATAGTGCGTTGCTTAACCCACTGCGCCACCAGGGAGGCCCAGCACTTGCAGTTTTAATATTTTGTCTGCTGATACTAATTCTGCTGATCCAGGCCACATTTTGAGAACTCCTGACTTAGGGGTATGAATAACTCATAATTCCATGTAGGGTTCCCCCTAAAGCAGAGGTTATATACCTTGACTGCACCTGGGGATCATTTTAAAAACATTAATGCTCAAGCATTACCTGTAGAGTCTGATTTAATGTCTAAATGAGTCCGGGGCTTATTGTTTTAAAATAAAGGCAAGGGGCGAGAGCAAGATGAGGAGGGGACATGATGGTGGCAGACTATGGGTGTCTTGGTGGTGTTCAATGTGGACATGTGTTCTGCGATCATGCCAGGCTGGGCAGGTTCACCATTGGTTCAAGCAGCTTGAAAGAGAACCTAGAGCCCATGATATCACCGCAAAGATTAGGAGAGAAGAGCCAGCCAGCAGAGAGATAGCAACTTGTGCCCCACCCCCCGAGAATCCCTATACACTGTTTCCTCTCTTAGCCCTTTCAATGATGCTTTCCACTGCACCAGTCTCTGCTGCCCTGATATATTCAGTCTCTCGGATTAGGTGTGCCCACCTAATCAGTCCCACACCATCAGGTACGCGTGTAAGACCACAGGTGTTGATCACAGATGCTAATGGCAGGAGGTGGAAAAAAACTGATAAACTACCATATTACCATTTACCCTGCACCTGATGGGAGGAGACCTTGGACTTCTAAGGCACAAACAATGATATAAGTCAGTGTTACAGCAAATAATAATAAGATTAAGAATGTGTTATTGAAAAAGAAAGATTCTTGGGCCGTTCTTATATTCAACCAGGTCTGAGAACCGCTGACTTATTGTAGTGATTCTCAGAGTGATTCCCAGACCTGCAGTAGCATTAGTGCCTGGGAACTTTTTAGAGATGCAAATTTCTAGTCCCTACACCAGACCCCATCTGGGATGAGGCTCAGCAGTCTGTATTTTAACAAGCTCTCCAGGTGAAGCCGATACACAATGAAGTTTGATTCACCAGCCTTTTAAGTGGAACGAGGCCTGTGAGAACCATCCTGTTCTTTGGTAGATGAGCTTGTAAGTGGTGGATTGCAGTTGGAAAAATATGGGGGTCTGGATGTTCCATCAAAAATGCATGAATTGAAATTTCAGACAAACACGTGTATATGCAGACTTCAGGAGATTTCTTAGAATAGCGTGGAGGAAGAGTTTTGCACACTGGCTTTGCTGTGACCTCCAAGTCAGCTGTGGAGCCCCTCCACCCCTCAATATGGAGGGGAAATTCAGTCTTAGCTTGACGCCAAGTCAATCACCTGATTTCTCTGCATTTATTTCCTTGTTCTGAATGTAGGGCATGATTTGCATCAACTGAATCCCCCACCTTATAGTTCTAAGTAGGTCAAATGAGATTTCACAGGTGTAGAGTAAATGTAGAATCAGGCTTTTACGCCATTGGCCTCTGTGGCTATCAGTTGTGGCCTTGAATGCAGAAGGTGCGTGGGCTCGGGGCGCGCATGCCTGATGGTGGACAGCCTGGCATATGGTGTGGGCATGCGTAAGTGTGCACACCTGAGCCTAGGAGGCCACAGATATTAGGGCTGCGTCATTCAGTGGCGTCACGGCATGGGTGGGGGTGGAGTGGGGAGGACCGCTGAGCGACAGCCGAAAGGGAAGCCCAGAGAAAAGAACATATAGAGACTTCGGGGGGGGGGGGTGGGGGGCCCGTTGCTGTCTCCCTGCTGGCTTTTTTTCCCCTGTGTAGGATTAAAAATCCTTTGGGGATGACGCCAAGGGCTCCAAGTTTCTCTTTTAAGCTGCCTGAACCGACGGTGAATCTACTCGGCCTAGGATGCTTGGACAACACCAGGTATGGTTTCATATTGTTTTCTTATCTTTGTTCAGTGTCAAAGATTTGTTCTTGTTTCATATACATGCAATTTACATGACTACTTTCCTCAGCTTGGATGAAAACAAAGTTACAAACTATTGCCCTTTGATTGAATAAATTAGTTTTTTGAACCCCACATGCCAAGAAATATAGGAATTTCTAACTTGGTCCTCACCTCCCCAGTTGTAATAAATCTTCTAGGATTTACTTTTAGGAGCTAAAGCCCGTAGACTCGCTTCCAGATGCTACTCACAGAGCTCATGGAACATGGCCAGTGAGGACAGTGGCCCCTTCTGCCTCTTTCACTACACGGGAGGATTTATGTAGCACAAGGGACACTCTTCACTGCTTTGTGATGCTCTTGCCCATCTTGAAAGTCTCCGGAGATGCCCGCTTCTTAGACCCCAGAGACACTACACTTTCATACACATGCCAGCTTGACCTGGTCCTCAAGCTACAAGTGATTGCAGAATCTAGAGGGACTTTCAGCATTGGCCTTGAGCCAAACCCTGAAACTAGAGAACAGGTACAATTGCTGATGTACCTGTTGGAAGGACACATCTGAAATAAGCGAGGCCAAAAATGACAACAAAAGCTACCCCTTTTTCCATTCCACTAGGAACTGAGTGCCTAATTGGTCTTATTCTCTTGGCATGTGTAAGAACAAGGCTGATAACCCAAGAACAGGGTCTAAGGAACAGGAAAATACTCTGTTTAATGGATGTTTTCATTCTTGAGTGTCAAATGCTTGGGGCACTCTTGAGTGACATAATGAAAAACATTTTAGAGAAGAGTGTTTGCCCTTTTTAAGTCAGCAATTTGGGAGGATGGCTAATCAGGTCAGAAGCATCAGCATTGCTTGGGAACTTGTTAGAGATGGGGTCTCATCTTGCACCTATGACTCAGAACTCTGGGGTACAGCTGCAATCTGTGTTTTATCAAGCCTGCTAGATGAGTCTGAGGCCTGCTGATTTGAGAACCGTTGCTTTAAGCTGGTGGATTTTAATGTTGGCTGCACATTAGAATCACCTGGGGAGATTTAAAAACTCTCTGTGCCCAAGATCTACCCCAAGCCAATTAAATCAAAATCTCTAGGGCTGAGACCCTGGTATCAGTATTTTTAAAACCTCTTTAGAGGATTCCAGTGTGAGTCAAGATAGAGAACCATTGCTTTAAAACCACTGCAAATAATCACATTAAATCAGCTGTGTTAGTCTTTTCCATTGTTACGGACAATTGAAGATAAAGGTTACAATAACAATCATAAATGAAAGAAGGTGAACTATTAATTAACAATGAGCACAAAACAATATACTATAAGTAAAAACAAGAAATGACCTAGAAACTTAAAAAAGCAGACTGAATCTCACAGGTAAGTTATAGCAAGGAATAGGGCATCAACTCATAAATTTTGTCACCCACATGATAGCGCGGTCTGAATGGGTAAGTCAGGCTTAATTCTCCCGCAGTTCTTTGGTGTGTCTTTATAGTGTAATATAGAGGCTTAGCCCAAGATGGTATTCTTGTTTTTCTAGGACAAATTCAGAAAAATCTGTTCTTACTCATAAATGCCTATTAACATCTCTGTTTAGCATCATTGAATTGAATCAAAAGCCTTAACAAACCAGCTCCACCCCTTCAGCTTTTATTACCTCGCTCAGTGAGATCATCCTGCTGTTTTCCTCCAGCTACCTCCTTTCTCTGAGGTGTGAGATGAAGCAATGTGTCTGACCCTCTGACCCTGTCAGGTTCAATTCCGGCAACATTCTGTCTCTATAGTGACTGATCTTAAGAGATGTGTGAGGTGATTTAACCTCAGGTTAGAAAATCAAGTCCTCTCATTTGGATGAATGCCCCATGAACAATTCACCTGTGTGACTGACCTCATGAATATGTTCTCTTCCCTCTTGAGCCTGGAAGCAGTAGAAGTGGTGTGTGTGTGGCAGGGGGGTGGGGGCTGGGAGGTGTAGGGAGAAGATCAGAGAATGAAGGAGAAAGTGAGAGGGAGAACTAATGAAAGAATAACAGGATAAAATAGAGAATGAGAGAGGAAGAATAAGTGGATAAGAGAATGAAAGTAACAATGAGTAAGAAAGAGGGAAAGAGACACTAAAGTCTCAGTGGCAGATGTCTGAGTGCAAGACAAAACAAATGGCTTATGATAACTTGAGAATTGCCTTATATATTTTTCACATTCTTTTCATTTTTGAACAGTGCATACTTTTTCCACTCAGGTGTAGTCCCCATGAAGTTACCAAATCACCTGTGCACCATCACCATAGTCCCTTGTGCTCTTCCCACCCATTTTGTTCCTTCCCCCTCCTCCTCCCCTGGGGAATGGCTCAGATTTATAGTTGTCTGTTGATTTTGATTTTTAATTTATTATAACTATTTTTTCTTAGTTACTTATTTTTTTCCTCTATATTCCTCCTATAAGTGAAACCATCCAATATTTTTCATTTTCTTTCTGGCTTATTCCACTGAGCATAATCCCTTTTTGCTCCATCTGTGTTGCTATGAATTACATGAGTTTATATCTTTTGATCACTGCATAGTATTCCACTGTGTGTGTGTGTGTATATATATATATATATATTTGTGTGTGTATCTCATATTTTTTTATCCAGTCATTTATTTTTGGGCATTCGGGTTGTTTCCATAACTTGCCGACTTTAATGACAGTAACAGTCTCTGCTATTGTCTTAGCAGTTGCACCCTGAGGTCAGGTATCCCTTCCTCTGCTCTCATTACCCTCTGTGTTCTCTGCAACAACTTCAGTGTGGATCTCATCATGTAAAGTACCGAGTTTCCGTGGGCACCCCAAAAGAACAAAGAGCGGACACAGGGCTGCAATGGTCATGTAGAGCTTTAGTTACGCCAGCATGCTGGGGCCGACCGTTTAACCGTGACACGCAGGTCTGGCTGAGACAATCAACCCCGAGAGGAAGTAGAGGTGAACTTTTATAGCCAATTTAGCCAATAGGCTGAGAGATCAAAGCCCGYGCAAWGAGCACAGCAAATAGCTTTAAAGAGAGACATGTTTCAAAAATTTAAACTTACAGGAGATCCATTTTGGGTGGGCTCAGGCTTCTGCCCCATACCTGGGTGCACATTGTACAATAACATTGTTTCATAGCCCTGCCCTTAACTGTCTAGGAGAGCCTAAGGTATGGGATCAGCTGACCTGCTAGATACTAAGGTAACATTCTTGTTTCATCCGCCCTGCCCTTAACTGCCCGAGAGAGCCTAAGGTATGGAACCAGCTGACCTACTAGATAAGGCCTGTAGGTCCTTTTTCAAGTTCCAGTCAGCTAAGTTTAGACATAAACTCTGACTCTAACAATCATACCTTTGATTTCTCTAAAGGATATATTTTCACAAAAGCAGAAACAATATAATAGATTTCGCTAAATATTTAACATCAGAATGAAGGGGGGAAGGATTCTGTGGCATACTCCAAGACAAATGACTTAAACTTTTTTTAAAGATTTATCTATTTATGCATACAAGAACTGGGGTACAGGCCAGAGGACCGGGGGGGGGGTGAAAAGATCCACCTGAGACAGAGTGGGGAACAGAACAGGCAGACTGACTGAAACACACTGCTGAGGGGAGCAGTGGGCGGGTGAAGCAGGAGAGGTCTGCTGCACCATGTGGGTCACCTCCCTGGCTGGTGGGCGGCAGGGATCGAACTCATACTGCAGTGGCTGCGGTCTGTTTCATAGTGCATTGTGCCATTGCTTAACCCATTGTGCCACCAGGGAGGCCCCTGACTTGAACTTTTTAAAATGTTCTGTTCTCCAAGTGTTTGCTCTAGTCTTATTATCGTAAGGTTGCTTTTCTAATGTGTTCTCCCTCCTAAGAGTTTCTCCTGGAAATTTCATGCGTATCTGATCTCTAATTGATTTCTAATTGGTGCGTATGAAGGAAAGAGGAAAGGTGTAAAAAGGAACCAAGAGAGAGAGGACTTTATGTAGGGTGCTGAAACCAGCTTTACTTTCCTGGTTTCCCCTCTGGTCGCTTTTGTCATTGGTATGCTAAGTGCTATTGACTGTTGAATTTGATAGACACCATGCCTTTTTGGGAAACTGTTCCATACCTGCCTTTTGCTTTTGTCCCCACCCCCCTCCAGTAATAGAGGACAAATACACTTGCAGAAACTTGGCTCAACATGTAGCCTACATCGTCATAGTTGCAGTTGCTGTTCCTTCTCCTTTGTTTTGTCCTTGATGGGAGAGGGTGTGCATCTTCATAAACTCATCTTTCCACAGTGACACAGAGAGAATCTCATTTGAAAAAGTTGCCTCTCATCAGTCTTATTTCAGATAAATAATAACTGGAGATCTTGGAATAACGTGGAAGAGATGACGTTTCAGCTCTTGCAAAATTTGTCACCTTATCAAGGGTACCAGGTTGCTTTGACCGAAACCATATATCATCAAGGAAGAGAGACCAAAAATAGAGTGTGTGGGATGATCTCTTTAAATGCTGCCTCTTGACCTTGCATTTTGGGCTAAAGATATAAGGAGTTGAAGGCAAGAATAGATGTTAGCCTGTATTAGTGCCAAAAGAAATTAGCTTAAAAAATAAACCAAAGAACCAAAGTAGAACATAAGCAGTTTTTGAAATGCAAAAATTCCATATAAACCTGACACATGATCCTCCTCTCCTTCATTTGGGAGATATAGGAATGTTTTTGCAACACAAGAAGAGGGTGCAATTTTTTTCAGAGCTGGTAGGAAAAAAACACAAACTAGCAAACTCTGTTGATTTTGAGAGAAGAAAAATGTAAAGAACCTTTTCCCACAGCCAGGACTGTTTACATGCTCTCTTCAAATCAGTCTTTTGTAAACACATGCCTTGCATCCATTCATAATGACCTGATTCCTTTCTCTGCTGAATTATGTTTTCTGCAGGTTAGAATTATGACTTGATTAAAAAAAATAGCTTTAGGTCTTGTGATTTAAGTTCTCTTTAATCCAAATATGCACAAAAATGGGTGTGGTTCAAAAATGTATTTCCATCTAGCTTGCCTGAAGGGTCTGCTCACTGAGTGTGGTTGACTCCAACTGTTAGCCATGGAGATTATGTAATTTCAAAGGCAAGGGAGGCCAGGGTGAGGAGAGCTTTTCAGGGTCTTCTCCCTCCATCTTTCTCCACGTTTACTCAATTGGCATCATTCCTGACTAAGCCACTATGTGGAGAAAACAAAACCGGGCATCACGAGCAGATGTGTGGCTTGTGGGCACTGCCTATTGGTCCATTTCCCAGGATTTGCAGTCATTGCTGGTGACCAGTGTGAGCCCAGAGAGATGACTGGGGGAGTAGGAGAGAGGCTTTCTGGTGCGACAGGAAGAAAACACGTCTCTATTCCTGGGATTTGCAGGTGGACCCAGTACTTAGGGAAGAGTCTCACAAAATGTGATACATCTGTGTTTTCAAACACTTTGCCCTCTTGTATCCTTTACATTCTGAAAAATCACTGTAGCCCCAAAGAATATTTGCTTATGTAATTCAACCTACTGAAGTTTACCAGAACTTAAATTTGACATGGGGATTATAATTGATGTCAAATATATAGAAAGAAGGAAAGAAAAAAATAGAATTAACAATGATATAAAAAATACTGCACCCATTTATTGACTTAAAAGATAACAATAACTTATTTTTAAAATGAAACAATTGATGACAAAGCAGCACTGCTGTACATTTTTTAAAATCTCTAACTTCATAAAGAATTGGCTGGATTCTCATATCTGCTTTTACCTTCAAATTATGCATTATTGCATATCAATAAACTCACTGGACTCAAGGTTAATCCTATTTTAGGATTGTTATTAAAATAATTTGGTCTTTGTGAGCATGTAATGGTCTTGGAGGTTTGGGGGGTCCCTGGACCACAGTGGTAAATTAATACTGGAGGTTTTCATTCAAGAGTGCTTTTATATGGCATGCAGATACTTGTTTTTTTACTGTGAAATTTTATGTATATGCTTCCTAATGCATATATTCTACTGTTGGCAGATGACATGATTTTAATTTATACTTAAATTATAATTTATACTTAGAAACTTTGGAATAAAGTTTCTTTAAAAACTATTTTAGTTTTAAAAAATTGACTATGTAATTTTATTTATATGAAGGTTTACAATAGTTAATATTAGGGCTTCCCTGGTGGCGCAGTGGGTTAAGCAACGCACTATGAAGCAGACAGCAACCTCTGCAGCACGAGTTCGATCCCTGCTGCTGGCCAGGGAGGGTCCCCACAGGGCACAGAAGACCTCTCCTGCTGTGCCCGCTGCTCCCCTCAGCAGTGTGTTTCGGTCAGTCTGCCTGTTCTGCTCCCCACTCTGTCTTTGGTGGATCCTCTCACGACCCCCACCTCTGGCCTGTATCCCCACTCTTGTATGCATAAATAAATAAATCTTTAAAAAAATAGTTAATATTAGGGGAAATACCAGGATAGTAGTTGTCTTGGGGTGGGGATGGAAATCGATATGAAGGAAATTTCTGGGGTGATAGTAAATGTGCTTTACCTTGATAGAGGTTTGGGATAAAACTCATCAAATATGCTTAAGACTTATGCAGTTCATTTTATGTAAATTTTGCAAGACCCAGTATAAAAGGTATTTAACTTGAGTCAATGATATGCATGCAGCATAAAAAGAGAGAAGTCTAATGTCTGCAATTCACTTATAAATCCATCAAAGATATGATGACTTGATGGACATATAGAAGGTTATGATAGAGCAAATATAACTTAATATTGATGTCAGAAACTAGTGGGTAGGAACATAAGTGTTTTTTGTAAATTTTTCTCAACTTTTTCTTTTTATGAAATCTTCATAATATATTGGGGGAAAGTGGGCAGATGTAGAGAAAAAGATAAACTATAATAATAGTGGTGGACATGATGGCCCAGACATGGTTTCTGAGTTACTCTAAGTTGGAAACCATCAACTTGGAATAGCAAGTGGAGGTGCTTCTCCTCTCTCCACACCCCCCCCCCCACTCCGATAGATGTGCTAGTCAGCCAGTTCATATCAGGAGCTTAGCCATAGTAGGTGTTAATGGCAAGAAATAGGTATAACCACAACATGGATCCTTTCCTCTCTCAAATATTTCAACTGAGTGTGATAGAGAAGTGGCCAGAAAAATAGCTACCTTATTGTGAATATTCACTCCAATCTTTCTAATAACCTTTCAGGGTGGGGCAACTGAGGCTTAGTACAGTTTATATGTAAGTAGTGGCCACACACCACTACTTACATGGGACTGGATTGAACTTGCATGTGACATTCTACTCAGTGAAAGAACTATAATGCAAGGCAGCATTAGACAGACTAAATGTTGGTCCAAATGAGTTGAAACAGAAGTACAGAGGGAAGAAGTCTATTCTGACTACCCAGAAGAAGTTCTACAGAAGCAGAATCTTGAAAAGTAAATGCCACTTTAAGAGAAAAAGGATATGGGGAAAGGCTTTCCAGAACAGTCCGGTTTGTGGGAAATGTGCAGCACGAGGACATCAAAGAGGAAATACCTGGTATAGTTTCCCCCCATGCAAGCTGTATGACCTTTGGAACTTGTCCATGGTTTAGTTTCCTCATATGTAAATGTGGGTAATAACAATAAGACTTCAAGTTTATGAGAACGCAATGAAATGATGCATGAAAAGTATTTAGTTCAGTGCTTCTTAAGCATTCAGCGAATATGAGCTATTATTCCAGCCTTAGGCAAGAAATATATGTCATGTTGTGATGTTTTTCCCATTACTTTAATTGGAGCCCAAGTGTATGGAACATTTTGGCACACAGTAGAAGAACACATGGAGCTGCTTGCCTTGAGTCCAGCAGGAGAGCCCCTGATTAGGAGCCTCAAGGGGATTCTGGAAGGTGTAGCTTTTGTCTTTTTGTTCCAATTCCTGTGGTGGCCAGCACAATGCTGGTTTTAAGTAAATAAGCTTAAAAATGTTTATGGAATTGTATTGTCAACTCCAAATTCTATCTATCCAGTTTGTTCTTAAATTTCTGAAAGCAAAAGTTATTTTCAGGATCTCTTTGTCCCCGTTCGTTGTTCTGCTCATCTGGTTCTCGATGGACCCAGCTCCAATAGTCATGGAATGTGGAATGATTTTCTAGATCTCTTCCCCCTAGTGAGTCAGCTGAATCACCCTACTCCCAAATCTGTCTTTCTTCAAAGCTTGTCATATTTTGTATTCAAATGACCCTCCTGCTTTCCTCCTCACCTTCCTATCCCCATCTCAATGCTGGAATAGGAGGATATAGAAAGAGTTGGAGCTGGTATCCCAGGACTGGAGCTGGGGTGGTGTTCGTTCCAAAGAATGATGACTTAAAGAAGTCAAGAAAACAGTTGAGAAAACAGCTGGCAACTAGAGCCAGATGTCAAATCAAGATATTAAACCAGAATCCAGGTGCCTGAGAAATGGAAGCAGATGTCTATAATAAACGAGGATAAAATGTTATGGCCAAGTATGAGAGCCTTAAGTCTGTTCACTCTTACAAATATTTTATTTGTGGAGGTCATGTAGGGTACCACATGAACGTCGGTTCTCATGCAGGTTACATCCTGGTGGAGCAAACTGGAGGCACCGTGCTCAAGAAAAAAAAATGTAATGTCCAAGGTAGTGGTCCCAGAATGATTGGATCTAGGAAAAGCAGGGAGAGAAACTTAAGTGGGGTTTCAGGGAGCGTGAATGTAACATGCGGTCAGAGGAGTTGGACCCTAGGACTGGGCTAACTGAAATTTGCAAAGAAGAGAAAGTGTGTGTGTGTGATTTGTTGGCTGTTCCCTGAGTCCATTTGCTGAATTTGGGGGAATTTCCTATTAACAAGAGGCAGAGCCCACTTTTCACTAAGGAAAAATAAAAAAAATGATGTTTGCTCTCTCATTGTCTTAGCAAATTGGCTGCATTCCCTTATAGTAAGAACTGCTCTCCCTATGTCATCCCTTGGGTTAGGGCTGGAAGGTGATAGTGACCTTCACAAATGAAATCACCTGATCAAGAACCCCCATATAGCTACCTTTCCCTCTCTCAGGGTGTGCTGTGGTCTAATGTTAGGTACTGAGTTATTTTGTTTGTGCGTTGTAGCAAGTCTCATATGAAGTAAACCCAAAGTAGTTTTGCTGACAATTACAGTTATTTTGCTTTGGTTTATTGCTGTTTTTAGTAGTTATAACTAACTTAGGAGTGTCAGTGTTTCCCCTCTGAGGGTGGGGGTGTTGGCAATTTTGGGAGCAGTGCCTGAACAAGTTAAAAATAACTCAAAGTCCAAGTAGTGAGAGAAAGAGACACCTCGATGGGTCACATTTTCTGGAGCTGTGTCCACTTCCCCCATGGCAGTCTCACTTTTATTGGGAGCTAGATTCAGGGAATGTAGGCAAAACTGTGGAGGAACGTGTGGAGGACAGTGTGTGGTGGGAATGTAGATTGGGGTAGCATAATAGTTGAGCACAAGCTAGGGGAGAGTGAATAGGGGCTGTTGCTGGTGGGGGGTGGAGGTCCATTGCTGCTGTTGATAAAAACATTCTATTACATATTAACACTTAATTTCCTGTCAAGGTAGCCTAGCTGCTTATGCTAATATGCCCATAATGTCTGCTTGCTGTTTTCAGCATGTCAATGTTTGGTGCTAATGTTTGGGCTTAGTTCCCATGTTCATGGACCACCAGTCCTTACATTAAAAAATGATAATCTCTCTGGCAATTCACTCTCTTAGTGTCTATCATTGTATTCACTGGGCTTTTAAGATATAAATATTTGAACGCCTAAATAAGTTGTTTGCAAAATAAATGTAAATAGGAAATAACATGCCCCTTCCAAAGAAAACCTATAGTTGATAAATGAACACATTCTATGTTATTAAGCAATTAAAATGGCGATTAAAGACCACTACATACCTATTATAATAGCCAAATCCAGAACACTGGTAACACCAAAAGCTGGTGAGGATTTGGGGTGACAGGACTTCTTATTCATTGCTGATGGAAATGTAAAATATCACAGTTTTGTAAGAGAATTTGAGAGTTTCTTACAAAAACTAAGCATAGTTTTACCATACAATCCAGCAATCATGTTCTTTGGTATTTACTCAAAGGAGTTAAAAACTATGGATATCTAAAACATGTTTACAGCAGTTTTATGCATAATGGTAAAAACTTAGAAACAACCTGTATGTGAATGAATAAACTGTGGTATATCCAAACTAGAATATCACTCAGCACTAAAAATGAACGAGTTCTCAAATCATAAAAACACACCGAAGAAGCTTAAATACATATTAATAAATCAAACAAGCAATCTGAAAAGCTACATAATATATGATTCCAACTCTGTTACATGCTGGCAAAGGCAAAACTATAGAGACAGTAAAAAGATCACTGGTTGGCAGCAGTTAGCATGCTGGGAGGGATGAATTGGAAGAAAACAGGATTTTTAGGGTAATCAAATGACTGTAGGATACTATAATTGAAGAAACATGTCATTATGTTTGTAGAAGTCCATAGAATGAATAACATGGGTAAATCCTAATGTAAACTATGGAATCTGGGTGATAATGGAATATCAATATAGGTTCCTCAGTTTAATAAATGCACTACTCTGATGTGAGATCTTGTCAGTTGGGGAGAGGAAAAACTATTAAAACTCTATACAAAGAGATTTTCTAAAAGAATAAAAGCTTTACATAACCCAAAAATATATTCTAAATAGAATAATATAAACGTTGTACATAAAGATAATACACATAACATTAAATTTAAAAAATGCTGTTATGATTCTATTCTAGGTCTTTGGATTGTGAAGCATCACTCAAAATGTCATGAGAATAGATCAGGTCCCAGAGTGAGTATTGGGGACACTGAGATTTAGAGGGGCCCTTCAGCAGACCATCTGCAGGAAAGACACTGAAGAAGAGGCACTACTTAATTTTAATGGGTGAGTTGAAATTAAACATTTCTTCCTATAAAGTCTTTTTACTGTTGGCTTTTGAAATTGGTGCTGTTGTAATAAAACAAAACCTTAGCAAGGGACAGACCATATCATTTCAAATTGCAACCACATTTAGTATATTTAATGAAAACTTCCCTCCAAACTTGACCTTAGCCTAACAATTCTTATCAACACTAGAAACCTGGCTCATTAATTAAGGCTGCCCTTGGACTGAGCTGTTTCTAAAATGATGATTGGCTAGGGAAAAACAAAAATCCTGGTGCAGAAGAATAATTGTAAAGACTTCTAGGGAAAATAGCATCTGCATATCTGGTCAGTGGAGGATTCTGGGGTCCCAGACTGGGACCCAAGGACTCAGCTCCTCAATATAAGTAGGACCTTTAGTTGTAATCCCCTTATGTCTCATAGGCTCATGTAAACACAGGACCAATTATATTTATCTTACAAGCAAAACAGATGTGACAGTCTCACAGTACGGCTGGGTAAAATTACAATAATATTTCAAATTCATAGAACATTTTGTTTAGAAGTGATGAAGAATCTGGGCTTGTAGATGAAGGTTGTACAACTAACATCTTGTGAAGTCACAATATGCACCCAGGTTTGTGATGTTATATTGTGTATAGGCTCTTATACAACACTGACATTTACTGAATGCTAAAAGAAAAAAAGTATTTCTTGATTATAGGTATAGTATAGACATTCTGAAGTGTCTGGCAAGTAGGAATAAGTATTATAGGATTCTCTATTGTTAATTTAAAATGTGGTAAATAGAAGTAATATTCTTCCAGTCAGTACTTTGTATTTTTTTCATGAATGAGATCAGTTTATGAGTTCATAAACTTATTATCATCTCTATCCTGCACAAAACACTTTCTTAGACTGTAAGTTGCTCAGTGTGAGTTCTCCTAATGGGGCTTTCTATAAATTTAATGCCTGAAATTGGGCAAGGCTTATTATTTAGGGGAAGGAAAATGATAGAAGCTCAGCACTCAAAAGCATTTAGTAACACTGTTCTGAGAGATTTTGTTGAAACATTTCTCAAAAGTGATTCTCCTACCCAACCCCCAACACACACCCCACCTCCCCTAAATATCATCAGCACGTTCACCTTTCAGGATGCTATAATTGCATTTTTCTATGGAAATGTCAAATCACGCTATGAATACAGTATAATCACACAGGAAGGAAGCTAAACAGGTGACTGCTGGCATTAGACGGTGGTTTTGCAGTGTCAGGCAGGCCAGGCAGGTAGCAGGAGGCAGAGGGGCAGGGGGCTGATAGAAGATGGGAGAATCCAAAGCCAGCCCGGGCAGGGGTCATGGCCTATGAGGAAGGAGGAGCTCAAGGACAGCAGACAGGGAGGCGGTCAGTGTGGCGTGTTGGTGGGGAAACAGTGATGGGGAAGTAGTCTCAGCAGTTTTGCAGAACTGTCCTGGTAAAGCACATAGTGTTCCAGGATGAATGAAAATCAAGAAATTTGGTATATGAATTGAAAGAGATAGGACTTCTGTGTTAGAGCTGAAGTTTGCACTTATGGGTCCAAGGCAATTCTTGCTATAGAAAACTGCAACAAACATTGCTCTGGTTTGATATAAAATAAATAGTCCCAAATGTCCAAGTCAGAAACGCTCTTCTACTAGTGATTTTATCTGTATGGTTTTAACTTGCTTTGGTCAACAAAATTTCTGTGGAATGTAGGAAACAGAAAAGCTCGGTTTATTCTTTTTTAAATAATGGCTTTATTGAAATATAATTTCTTACCATACGATTCATTCACTCAAAATACACAACTCAGTGATTTTACTACATTGACAAAATTGTGCAAATCTGAGACTAATTACAGGACATTTTCATCACTCTGGAAAGGAAACATGTACCTATATTAGAAGTTATTTCCTTCTACCATCCTCTACCCTGCCCTAAGCAAGCCCTAATCAGCTGTTTCTTATTTGCTTACACATTCTGGACATGAAATCATATCAATTAATATGTTGCCTTTGTATCTGCCCTTTTTCATTGAGCATACATTTTCAAGGTTCATTTATATTGTACTATGTATTCATATTTCTTTTCTCTCCTTTTAGAACAATTTTTTGGGTAAGGTTTGTTTTATTTATTTATGCACACAAGAACTGAGGTGCAGACTAGAGACGTGGAGGGGGAAGAGGGTTCACCAGAGACAGAGTGGGGAGCAGAACAGGTAGATTGACTGAAATACACTGCTGAGGGGAACAGCAGGTGAGGCAGGAGAGATGTGGGTTAATTCCCTGGACAAAGATCAAACTTCTGCTGCAGTGGCTGGTGATAGCTTGATATTGCTGGCACTTAACCCCTTGTGCTGCCATGGAGGCCCTTGTACTTTATTTCTTTTTACTGACAAATATTTCATCGAATGAATATAAAACATTTTGTTTATTTATCAGTGTTGATGGACATTTGATTTGTTTTCCATTCTGACTATGATGGATAACAGTTATGAACATTTGTATTAGTTTTTATGTAGATGCATATTTTCTTTTGGATACATACCCACGAGTGTAATTGCTGAGTCATATGGTAACTCTATATTTAACCTTTTAAGGAACTGCTGAGCTGTTTTCCATAACAGCTGCGCCATTTTACATTGTCAGTAGCCATGTAAAATCTCTACATCCTTGCCAACACTTGTTATTATCTGCCTTTTTAATTGTAGTTATCTAAGTGGATGTGAAGCAGTCTCTCCATGTGGTTTTTGCAGTGTTTTGGAATTGATTACTTTTGATTTGCGTTTTCCTAATGCCTAGTGATGTTTAGCTTCTTTTCACATATGCATTGGCAGATTGTATAGCTTCTTGGGAGACTGTTTATTGCAATGTTTTGCCCTTTTTTAAATTGAGTAATTTATCACCAGATTTATGATTTTTTAATGTATTCTGGATACAATTTCTTATCAGATATGTGATTTGACATTATTTCCTTCCACTTTATAGACTCTTTCCAATTTCTCATGGTGTGCTCTAGTGCACAGGTGCTTTTAATTTTGATGAAATCGAATGTATCCATTTTTCTTTTCTTGTTTGTACTTTGGGGTTCATATCAAAGAAAATATTGCCTAACCCATGGTCATAAAGATTTACACTTAAGTTTTCTTCTAACATTTTTATAGTTCTTACAGATAGCTCTTTGATACATTTTGAGTGCATATATTTTTAGTTAATTCTTCTACATGGTTGATATAAGGTAGGAGTTCTGTTTTTCTCTTGTGCAAGTGGATATCCAATTGTCTCAGCACCATTTGTTGAAAAGACTGTTCTTTTCAATGGAAAATTCTTGATACTCTTGTGTAAGATCAATTAACTATATTCATGTGTGGGTTCATTTCTAAAATCTCAATTCTAAGTCACTCCTCTATATACTTATCCTTATACTGGCACCAAACTTTTGAATACTCTAGTTTTGTAATAGCTTTTGAAATCAAGAAGTGTGAGTACTACAATATAGTTTTTCAAATTGTTGTGGATATTACTGCATTTCCATATGAATTTTAGGAATAGCTTATCCATTTCTTCAAAGATGTCAACTAAAATTTTGATA
The DNA here is from genome assembly GCA_019455555.1 of Galemys pyrenaicus. Taxonomy (NCBI): domain Eukaryota; kingdom Metazoa; phylum Chordata; class Mammalia; order Eulipotyphla; family Talpidae; genus Galemys; species Galemys pyrenaicus. Next base: position 1,497,737 of record JAGFMF010011428.1, on the reverse strand, counting down.
GGAATTGAATTTACATCATTTTGGGGTGTATTGCCATGTTAATAAATAGCCTTTCAACCCATGGATATGGATCTTTCCAGTTATTTGGGTTTTTGTTTTTAATAATGTTTTGTAGTATACATTTGCACCTATTTCTTTAAAATTATTCTTAAGCATTTTATTCTTTTTGATGTTATAAATAGTAGTTCTTAAATAACATAGCTTTATTGCTATGTATAGAAATACAATTGAGTTTTTAACATGTTCATCTTCTGTCTTGCAGTCTTGCTAAAGTAACTCATGTTCTAATTTTTTATTAAATTCTAAGTTTTTTAGTGGATTCCTCAAAATTTCCTATATAGTAGATAAATTTATCCATAGATTAACTTTTACTTCTTCTTGTCCAATCTGGAAGCCTTTAATTTTCTCACCCAAAATCTCTAGTTCAAGACTACAGCCAATATCGTCTTAGTCTTGGGGAGAAAGTATTCAGTATTTGTGTAACGTCATCTAACATAACACCATTATGTTAACAGAACTTTTTCTAGATGATCTTTATCAGGTTGAGAAAATACCTTTCAAGTCTGTTTTCATTTTTTTCCCCTTTGAGAATTTCTAATCATAAAGCAATGTTGAACTTTGTCATTTTTTTCTGTATCTGTTGAGATCATCATGTGATTTTGTTCTTTATTAATAAGGTGTATTACATTAGTTGATTTTTCAGATGTCTTTTTCTACATTGATGAACTGTGAGAAATTTGGATGAATCAATGGTGATACATTAATGGCCTCTTTCTAGAAAAGCATTCAATAATTAGCTTGTACAGATGAAATCTCTTAGCAAATTATTATTAGGGGGAGATTATATCCACATAAAGTTTAAGAAATCATGACTTTGTAAAGAAAATACATACTATACAAAGCAGTTTCTTTCCTTTGGGGATCATTTTCTAGTTAGGTCACCTGAAGGAACCAAAGCTTGAATTTTATTTTGTTCTTGGTGTTCTCTCTCCCCTATCAGATTCTCCCTTTTATCTTTGGCCAGATTTTAATAAAATAAGGTGGTGGTGATATGGATCTAGGCACATATCGCTATAATTCATTCCTCCTAGAGGTTACAGAAGTTAACATAAAGGGCTAGCTGAAGTAGCCATTACTTAATTTTATCTGGTCATTAAATCAACTATTATTCATTCAACAGATGTTTCTTGAATTTCCTCTATTTTGAGACTTAGTAACTCTTTCCATGTCTAATTGCAATTTCTATTTTCTGCTACTAAGGCACTTAACATACAGTGTTGGAACTGTTTATATTACTATCTGTCTGCACATACACTGTGAGCTACCTAAAATAAGAACTGATTCTTTATATCCCCAGGTTTAAACATATTCCCATGTAGTCTGTCTCATAGTAGGTGCTTGAGATGTTTGTGAGGGTGAATGAATGAATGGTTGACTGTTATATTTCAAGTTCTTTACTAGGAGTTGGGATACAGGAATATATTAGATAGTGTTTTTCATACTTCAGTGTGCATGCAAATAAACCTGGGAAATTACCAGTTAAACTGAAAATTCTGATACAGTATATCTGGGATGGGCCCTTCCTTTCTGTGTTTTCAACAAGTTTTGAGGTGATGCTTAGTGCTGCTATTTTGAGACTACACTTTGAGAAGAAAGGAGTTATATTAGTGGTTCTTAACCTTGGTTGTGTATTGGAATTCTCCAGGAACCTTTAGAAATGCTGGCACCTGGGTCCCTTGACACCTGGGTCGCTTGTTTAATGATGCTGATTTAATTTGGCTGGAATTTTTGAAAACTTCCCAGGTGATTGTATTGTTTGTCCAATTGGCCCTGAACAGTGGTTCTGAAATCTGTGTGCACTGTGGTTTTCTGTAGGGCTTGTTAAAACATCTATTGCTGGTTCCAAATGCTGCAGAGTGTTGAGTTCAAAATATTTGAGGTATGGCCTGAGAATTTACATCTATAAAAAGTTTGCAGATAATGCTGATGCTGCTGGTCTGGGGATACTAGTTGAGAAGCGCTAGTCTAGAAGACAGACATGTAAAGAGATGAGTTGTAGTGTGAGAAGTTCAAGAAGCGAACCATGTACAGTAGTAACAGAGCAAGGGGGCTGGGTTCAAAAGGGCTAAAAAACAAGCATAGGAGAGAGTAGTACGAGAGACAACTTTGGCCAGAGACAACATGCACCAAGATACAGAGATGAAAGCACAAGTGCATTCTGGGGAAAGTCTATGAATACAGACATTATGAGAGAGAAGCTTTAGAATGAAATAGTTAATATAGGATACAGGTATGATCAATAGGCTGGACGAAGTCATGAGTGGCATTCTGAGCAAATCTGAGATTTTACTCTCATAGCTTTGGGAGTCAGTGAATGGGAGGGTTAAAGTTATTTTGATAATAGCCTGGAAGATAATCATGAGGGTGGATCTAAGGGACAAGATATGTCCTCAGAGGTAGTTTGACCTACTCAGTATAGAGAACTGAGGACCGATTTCTGGGCTGTGAGAACCCACAAGAATCTAGAGGAATGGGGAAAAACCAGAGTTGTCTAGGGAATTAGGTAATAGTGTCACCAATCTAATTTTGGACTTGGTTAAGAACTATTGTCCCAATTATCCAAATTGATATGGCATTAATTAAACATAGGTATTTATGAGTGGGGCAGAGGATGTAGATAAAGGAGATAACATTTTGTATGCTAGGACTATCCTGTAGGTGATCCTTCTGTGTGGTTCAGAAGAGGTGTCGAACCAGATGCTAATATAGTCAATGGCAGGGATCCAGGTGTGCAAAGATGCCCAGCACCTAAAAAGGAGATCCACAGAGGAACAGCACCAGTATCACCTGAGACTTCTCAGAATGCAGAATTCAAGCCTAGCCCCCTACGTCTGATAAGATGCCCAGGAAGAAGCATCTGTTCAATGGACTTGAGCATGGGTCCTCTATACCATGCTGGCTTCTTGGCCTCTGCCGCCCAGGGCGTCATTCCAGACTTTGAGTACTGCATTGATGTCCACTTGTGACTCCTGTCCAAGTCCAGTACCCATGGGGTATCAAAAACGCAGTCTGCAAAGACCCCTCAGGGGCAAGTGCAAGGGTTTATGAAGTGATGTGTACACACTTCTCTTCACTCTTGTCACTGGCAGGGTTTTCAGAAGAGCATTTTCTAGGAGATGGAAAACGTCTTCTGACAACGGGCTAGTCCCAGCTGACTGGCAGACGGCACTTGGAGAGAGCAAACTGTTCAGTTCATTACCTTCCTGCACAATGGTACCATCCAGGCTTGCAGAGAAACAGAACGTACTTGAAACCCTTCAGAAGTCCCATTAACTCTATGGGCCAGGACACAGTCCTTGGGCCTTCTGGCGACAGATTAAAACAGCTTCTGTTGTTATTTGTCAGGGTTCTATACGTGTAAGACACATGGATGCGATTCTTTTGGAAGAAGTAAAAACCCACAGGCTTTCTGCATGCTGATGTATGAAGGCCGATTTTCAGTGGTGGACACTCATGACAAAAAGACTGATGCTCCTGAATTGAAGATATTAGCTTCTGTGATCATTTACTCACTCATCAGATTCCTGAACTCTGATGTTGTGCCAGGTATTGGGGATACAGCTGTGAAAAGACCCCCTTTCTGCATGGGGTAAAGAGATGAAAAGGAAAGAACTGCATGTTAGGATTATAAATCAGCTCGGTGGCATTCAACCTTGCCAGCCTGTTTTGAGTATTTCAGCATCAGGGTAACTACCCCCAGGCTCTGCAGTTTTGCTGCTGTGAATGGTGAGGCTGGCAGAGCCTGGTTCGGGGTCTTGGTCTCTGAAATGTGAGCCTGTATGGCCAGCCCCTCTCACCTCATCATGACTGATGATGGAGATTCCAACATTTGCCAAAAAGACAGTTCCTTGGCTGACCAGAGGTCAGCGCTCCTGCTACCACTTCAGAAATTTCACAATCCCATATAACTTCAAAGTCCCTATACAGGCAAAATGCCCCTGGTTATTCAGAAACACTTAAATTGACGCTGAATGCCAGGGACAGTTTTAAGGACAAAGGAGTTGGTGTGCCAAGATAAGGCCCAGTTCTTGGATTCCTAGTGTTGATTAGCTCCCTAACTAAGAACCTTAGTTCCTGGCCTTGGGTACAGACTAGGCATTGAGATGCCTAAAGTTTCCACGCAATGCATCTGGGCTGCAGGCCCCAGTGGGTTAATTGGAACTCCAGTTGGTGGCCTGGCCTCCCCCCTCTCTTTGCCTTCTCCCCAGTTGAGCCATGTGACTTTCATTTTTAGATTTGGAATTTGCAACTGATTTCTGCAGCTGCTTTGGGAACAGATTTTGAGTGGAAAGTTAGAATATACAGCTGAGCATTGTGGTCCCCGCCCCCAGCACATTTATATGCAAATAGCTAAGAGCCTTGTTTTTGCACCCATTAAAACTGAATCACAATGAGAATCAGGTCTTTTTATGCTACTTAACCTTCTGTGGTTTTCCCCTTTGCTTTCTGGGCACATTTCTACCTTCTGTTTTTCTTTTCCCCTCCTTCAAACTCCAGTGTATGGTCAGGCTTTTCTTTCTTCTTTCTAACTAAAGCAGATTAATCTTCATATTCTTATTGTTGGGAGAGTTTGGTATTCAGCCATGTCGTTTTGAAGAGGTGTTTGGGTTTGGTGAGCTGGTCCTTGGGTCACAAGCTAGTTTCACTAGGAGGCAAAGACGTTTGGTTATTTCTAAAAGGGCAGGCAGGCAGGCAGCAGGAGAGCTGCTGCTGCTTTGCAAAGGGAAAAGGTTTGTGAAAAGAAACACCTGCACAGTCACAGGCAGGCAGGAGAGGTGCCTCTTGCCAGTGCAGAAATTGTACTGATACATGTTCTTTTGCAGAGAGGTTCATTCCTTTGTGGAAATGTTATCTACTGTCACGTTAATTACTTCCAGGGTATGGTTAGGTTGCAAAGTAAGGACTGGTGGGTCTTTGCAACTCAATCTCCATATTCCTACCTCTGATCTGTACCTCCCTCTACTTTCTATAGCAGTCTGATACTTGCTACAGCAGTTGGTGCCTAAAAATTGTTCATTTTTATAGCTGGCTTAACAGCTATGTGTATCATTTCTACCCCTATCTCCAGCTCCTGTTCTTGTGCAATCTTCTTATCCTAATTTTTCTACTCTGCTTCCATCATGTAGTGTTTGCTTACTTCTATGGAAAAAAGGGACATCCTGAAGTTTAAGGTTGATACTTTGCCCAAACTTGGTATGATGGTATGGTTCATACTGATTGCTTTCCTTTCTACAAGGGGTAGGAAAGGTTTTTGGAATGATCTTTCTTTGTTCTGATCTCGCTCACCCAGGAATAGACTCAGATTGTTCTAGAGAAACATCTTTCAGATGGGACTGCCTGATACAGTCTGCCTTATTCCAGTCCCATCTCAGATTCTACGCAAAAAAGTTTCTCTTTGCTCTAGTGAGATAAATGGGCACTTTGGGAGGAACTTCAGAACCTTGGAAGGCAGGAACCTGCTTGTGTCCCTTGACAGAGATAATCTTAAGACAAAGATCCTTAAAGACTTTAAAAATCCAAGGTGGTGATTCTCAAACCTAGTTCTGTTACAGGGTAGGGAGAAGGGTACTCCAGAACCCCCAAACTTGCCCTCTCTAAATGGGTTCGGCCATTTGCTGCATTACACAAACATAAGGTTTTTAATGGAAAGGAATTTTAATATAATTAGGGTACAATACAGAAAAGACAAAGACTATAGTTTCTAAGTAGCTATAAGTATTTCTAAGTATAAAGCTACCCATTTTTTTGAGGGTAAAAGTTTAGCCAAACAGGATTGGCCCAAAGCAAGGTCTAAAAGCCTGCCACACGTCGAAAGGACCTTTCAGTAGAGACCCATAGAAAAGGGTCAGAAAGAGTTAGACAAATCTGGGAGGAAAAGAGCAAAATCAAAATTAAGATGAAAGCTGCCATGTTAACTTCCCCACGGGTCTTTCATCCACATCAGTTTCAACCAGTTTAAGACTAAAAAGCAAGCACAGTTTCTTCACATGTTTCTCTGCTTCACCTGCCTCCTATCGGTCTCCTTGCTGCTCTCCATTCTGATTACTTCTTCCTCCCTTCCTTCTGTCCTCCTGGTTTTTGTTTTGTTTTAACATTTTTTAAAATTTTTCTCAGTTCCACCCACTTAGGGCAGAACCAGGATTTTGGAACTTCCCCCTTTCCTGGGGACCACCCTGCTACAGTTGTACTTTAGAATCATCTATTGAGCTTTTAAAAAAGTGCCTATCAACAAGCCCTGTCCCCAAGACCTATGGTCTGGTATGTGGCTTGTGCAGCCCCATTTATTTTGAACAATTTACTCTTTCAAAAATGATGCAAACAAGTGCAGCAGTTAATTTGTACCCTTCACCCAGCTTTCCCAAATGTTCATAATTTACATAACCACAGTACCATGATCAAAATTAGGGAACACATAAAATGACCTGTTCTACAGATCTAAATCAGATTCTGTCAATTGTCCCAGGATCCAACATTGCATTGAGCAGTCCTGTATTCTTAATCTCTTTTAATGTGCTAGTTCCTCCATCTTTATCTGTTTTGAATTTAACACCTTGGAAGAGTATGATATAGCAATTTTGTAGAGGTGCCTTAATTTGGTTTTGGAAAGGATATACTGAAGAGACTCTTTAGATGATTTATTTGAGACCAATGATTAAGGATTTAAGATATTAAAGACAAAATCATTATACTTACTAAGTTACCCTTAGTGCCATGAGAAAACTGGGGTGAGAACCAGAGAAGGAAGTATGGGGCCAAAAATATTGGTTTCATCTTTAGTTTGGTCTCTACCAAAGCCTTTCTCCTGGACTTCTAATTTTTATTCCTTTCCCCAACTCCTACCGCTTTCTCATACCAACTCCCCTCTTATATTTCTTTATATCAGGTACCAAGTCAGAGATTTGGTATGCTGTCAGCCCATCTCCCTCTTACTACACTGACAAACTGTCCCACTATCAGATGTTCTTCCATTGGATGGTCACGTGGCTAGTGTCCTCATTCTTTTTTTTTCTTTTTTTTTTTAAATTCATACAAGAACTGGGGTACAGGCCAGAAGTGCGGGGATGAGAGGATCCACCAGAGACAGTGGGGAGCAGAACAGGCAGATCCATGGAAGTACACTGCTGAGGGGAGCAGCGGGCACAACAGGAGAGGTCTGCTGCGCCATGTGGGTCCCCTCCCTGGCCGGCGGCAGGGATCAAACTCGTGCTGTAGTGGCTGAGGTTTGCTTCATAGTGCGTTGCTTAACCCACTGCGCCACCAGGGCTGGCCAAGTGTCCTCATTCTTTAAGGTCTTTGCTTTCTGGTATTACCACCTTTCATATCTTTCTCCCTATGAGGAGGGGGACCTTTGCCAGTTTTGTCCTCACTGTATCACCAGAACCTGGAGTCTGGTTGATGCATAGCAGGGGCTCAGTATATATTTCTCGAGTAAATGGATCAAATATTACTTAAAGGGAACTTAATTATGGATTGAGAGAAAAGTCTCATTTATAAAAGCATAAGATTACTTCACATTTTCCCTTTCCCCTTTCTTCTTAACCAGTTCCAAGTCCACTGTGTAGCTCACCCTGCCTTTTTTGGTATCTTCCAATGTTTTAGTTCACCTATTTCTGCACAAGGAAGGATGACCCCTGAGACAAATCAGCCAATAATTCTCTTTTTTTCCCAACAAGAATGGGGTATTGTCAAATAAATTTACTGCCTCTCTCTTTTTTTTTTATCTTTATCACAGTTTTAAGCTATAAAGAAAGTTTGGATCCCCAGTGTAAAACCTGGCAAATCTTATTGCAGTGGCTTCTTTAAAATCAAGTTCCTCTGCTGATGACTAAGATGTAGGAAGGAAATCAGATATTCTCTTCTTATAGAAAAATAACCATTATTTCTACCTGCCAGGCAATGTACATATATGTATGTGAATGGGTGTATAAAATCCTAAGAGATAAATAATTATCATCACTTTTTTTTATAGATATGACAACTGAGGCTTAAAAATTCAGCTGCTAAATAACAGGACTGGGATTTATACCTGGGTGTTTTGATGATCCAACCAAGGCTTTTAATGCTCTCTAATAATTGGATAGCTTCCTGAAATCAGTTATGGTGGGTACTGTGCAGGCAATGCCAGTTTTGGGCTGCTTAGGGACCAGAAGAACACAAATATTCCAACTTTAGAAACTCAGAACTAGCTGCATGGTTCAATTATTCTCCAGGTCTCTTTCCTTTTGTGCCTTTAGAGGAACATACCTGCCAATCACTTCTGCCTAGAGCTGTATGGTAGTTCCGAACTATCTCTGGGGCAGTAGTAGCAATAGCACCTGGGAACTGATTTACATTCAAAATCTGATTCTCACCCTGGACCTCATAAATGGGAAACTCTGAGGTTGGATTCCAAAAATCTGTGACTTTTCACAGGTGATTCTTATGCCCACCCATCCTTGAAAAACCCCAATAAAATGGTTAAGATAGTAACCTCTGGCTCCAGGCTTCCTGTGTTTAAATCATGTTCTTATTGCTTACTGGTTGTGTGACCTTGAGCAAACAAAAATGGTTATTTTGTATATCTATAAAGTGGGGACAATAGATGTATTTACCTCATTGTTGTCTAGATTACTTGAGTTAACATGTGTTTCTATATATGTGTATATATATGTATATATAGAGACACACATACATAGTTTATATATGTGTATATATATTCATTCCATATTTATTTTGAAAGACTTGTTTTTGCCAAAAATAAAATAACTTTTTCTGTGCTGGCCTGGATCCTTTAGAGAGTACCCAGCAGCTCTGATCCAGCTGTGTAAGTCTTTGTTAGCCAAGGCAGCTAAGGAGTCTCATCTGAGCCAGATAATGTCCGTATCGGGTGAAATAAAGCCAAAGCCCAGGGATTGCATTTCCATTTGCTTCAGAAAGGACTCAGATACATGCAGTAACAGCAGAAACACCTGGTCAATACTGTGTTCCTCTGTCTTAAGACGCTGCAGAGAGTCCTGTGGCCTAGCTCTATTGAGCCTTCAATACGTGTTTGTAAAGTGAATGATGATGACTCAAGACATAGCGATATTTATCTTGCTTTCGTCCCCTGATGCACCAGGCGGAACCAAATGACTCAGATGGGGTTGAAGGAAGTGGAGGCCAAGACCAGCAGGAAAAGTCTTCAAGCAGACTATTTGGAAGCCAATTGTTATTCAGATCACAATCCAGCCTGTCAGGAGGCTGGGGATGAACAGTGTGTTGTTCTTCTCTGGAACATTCCATAAAGCTGCATTTATAACAGATGCCCTCTCCCCTTACTGTCTGAACTAAGCCTGAGCTGACTAACCTGACTGATATCCATTTTCTGAGATGTTGAGAGGAAGAATATAAAAAGGAAGACACTCTAAAGGAGGGAAAAATGACAATGTTATTTTAAGGTTTTATCTGGAACGCAAAGCAATGAGTAATAAGTAAGAACATTTAAAAATGATGAGAATGAAGGCACGGCATTTGCCTTAATGGACAGCACATATTATAAAACTGCAACAGTTAAAGCAGACACTCAAGAAATGAAGGAAGAGGTGGCCAAGAAAATGAACCCTTTTATAATTACAAATCAGTGTATGTTAAAGAAATAAACTCAAGGCAATGGGATCCAGATGTATTAATGATCTGTGCTGAGAATATTTTTAAAGCTACAGAGTTAAATTACTTATCAAATACCTGAGCAAATTCAAAGCACATTAAAGATGTAAGTAGAAATGGAGTAAATATAAACACACAGTGATGAGCACAAACAGGCCCCTCATAAAACCCACACAACCAGGTGCCATGGAGCCTGAGATAAGATGAATCAGAGATAAAGCTGATAACAGTAAGTGATTCTAGCAGACCTGCCTCGGGCTTAAACAACTCCAGCAGACCCCTTCTGGCAGAACAAAACAGTGCAGCAGAAGCCTAACCCTGTAAAGACCTGTGCTCCCATTTTGGGGTGTGACTCTTGGCCTGCAGAGCGTTCACTAACCGACTTTCAATAAAGCCTGTTTCAGTCTGCTTCTCTCGGTCTCCTCTCTTTTCTAACACATCATAAGAACAAAAAATAAAAGGAAAGGAAATAGAGGTAAACATTTGGAACAATTCCCTTTCTGTATGCAGGGAAAGATTTCTGAAGTTCAAAAGGCTATACCTTTTAGGAAATAGAAAAATCAGACAAACACAGCTCCCCTGGAACAGGCTTTCTTTTGATATTTTTTAATAACATGAAAATTCAGTTCCAGGACAAGTGGTAGAAGAAACCAAAGACATTAAGTTTCTATCCTAGATAATGCAGGTCCCCACCTCACCCCCGGCAACCTGAGTATTATGTTCAACATGGATTGCTTTGCTCATCAAAGGTGCGCAGACCACACTCCCCATGCAAGCCCATGTGGTCCATTTGGTCTCGGAGAATGGGAATGGAGGGCTTGGTGCAGCACACACATACATTTAAAGGAGGGTGTGGTTCCTCTTCGAAGGCAGAAGGCATGCTATGAAATCATCCAGTACTTTTCACTTTCCTGCTGGGTACTTGGCCAATCTACATTTTCCAGGAATTATAATGGGGGTGAGAGAGGCAGTAAGATGAACACTAGGTATATTGAAGACAGAGTAAGCCAAGCACTCTGTAGGATTCCCACTGGCAGGAGACCCCAGACTCAATCCGATATCAGAGAAAAACATCTGCTGACCTAGGAGAAAGAAAATGAGGAAAAAAACAGGGAATGAAGCAAGAGTTTTCAGCTGCACCTAACACAGCAGGTAGCCAGAAGCCCATCTAGAAAGAATATATAAAGTAACCTAAGAAACTAGGTCTCGGGCATCTTACAAGAGACTCTCTCCCCTGTGGGAGCTGTGCTCAACTCTTTCCCATAGTAAGTTCCTAACTTCTTTCCATCACTGAGTTTTTGTCATTCCTTACTGATGGCTGTGAAAGCTCACTTCATTCTTTGAAGTTTGAGCTTCCAGTACTTGGTTTCAGTTTTGTAAACCGTCCCCTGTTTCAGGGGCAGATGGCTGAATATTGGTCAATGAAACATGAGCATTGTATAAACCCTTCTGTTTTTGGTCATAACAACCTTGACTGTTCTTCCATGGCGACCGGGGAGCACATCATGTCAAAGATGACAGCATCCCAGAAGAGATGCAGAGACCCATAGAAAAGTTGCTGCTTCTAGAAAAGTTGCTGATTCTTTTTTTTTTTTTTTAGTTTTATTTTTTTATTTTGCATAGAAGAACGTAGGTCAGAGGTGTAGGGGGAAAAAAGGAAAAGAACAGGCCGATTACACTGCTAAGGTGAGCAGTGTGTGAGGCAGGAGAGGTCTGCTGTGCCATTTGTGGGTTAGCCGCCTGGCCCAGATTGAACTCGGGCCATAACAGTGATAGCACTGAGACTTAACCCCTAGACCACCAGGGAAGCTCAAAAAATTGCCCACCTTGAAGTGCTGTGAGTTAAATGAAAAGTCAACCTTCATTAGGTCTGGCCATTAAGATGTCATTTTTCCCCCAAAGGCAGCTTAGCCAATCCTATTTAAACAGTCCCTATCATCACCTGCCTTTAGATAAAAAGGAGGATCATGGGTATATCAAATGATAATCCTTGCTCTGTTTCGGGCAGATCAAGGAATGATCCTTTTTAATTTTTTCTCTTGCATGAGAGAGTAGATGTAATACTTCCCTTTGGTTTGGAAAGTACACTACTTTTGAAAACATTTTGTTCCATTTTTCTGGTATTTGTCTTTTGGGACTGGATGCAGTGCCTCCTGTTAATTTGCTTAATAGCCACATTTTATCTTTCCCTCACATTTTTATGTCTTCCCCCAAAATAAGGGGAAACGACAGTTTTACAAAGGAATTTGCCCAGGCCTTCCCAGAACAAATTATTGAGTAGAAAAACTTCATTTATTCAGCAAATATTTAGTGATCACCTACCATGTGCCAGATACTATTCTGGTATTTGGGGTCCATTGAAGAAAATAGACCAAAATCCCTAACTCATGGAACAGGAGCTTTTAATGAGTGAATGGATTTACTGTGAAATGAATTTACTGAATAGGTAAATTAAATGGTCTATTTGGAAAGTGGTTATAATCGAAAGGAGAAAAATAGAAACCAATGGAAGATAATTCCAGAGGGGCTTGTTTAAAGCTGTAAGAGACATACCTGTCATATTTGAGGAATCCTGTATGATTGGAGCAATGAAGTCCATGGAGGAGAATAGAAAGAGATCAATTTGAGGAGGAAATGTGTGTGTGTGTGTGTGAGAGTGAGAGAGAGATATGGGACCCTCTGTATACTTGAGGAATTTTATTCTTTAATCTGAGGGATCTAGGGAGCCATTCAGTTATAAAGACCAGAAATCTAAAGATTACTTAGAGAATTTATTGACTTAACAGAGTCAGGGGGAAAAAAAAAAAAGAAAAAGCTGCCGAAATCTCCAGGTTTCCATGCCACTGTGACTTGAATTTTACTTTCCTGGTCACTACATACCAAGTTTCAGGGAGCACATGGACGGGTCCATTTTCAGTCACATGACTTCTCTAAATGAATCACTGAGGATGGGGCTAAAAAAGACACATAACTGGCCATTCTGGACTCTCTCTCTCTTCCCTCTATGGAGCAGGTTGGAAGGTCAGCTTTAGAAACATGTAAAAGGTTTTTATTTTTTTTTTATTTTATTTTTATTCTGAGAGGAAGTAAGAATTCCTGAGGAAGCAGAAACAAATGCCCCTCGGGCCAAAATAATAAATGTCAACTATACTAGCAATAAAAGTCTGTGTAAAGGGAGAGATTTGATTGCAAAAACATAAGAAATGTGTATGTTGAAAAATATCAAATTTATAAAACAAAGCACATGTCAAAATTGCATAAAAGAAATATGATGAAAATAGTCTCACTATATATAAACAGTTCATAAATATCAATAAGAGAAGCAGAGTTCCAATCGACAGATAACTCAAGAACATGAACAGACTTATCCTCCAGTCAGGAAATACAAATAGCTGACAGAAATCTGTCCAGTGTCATTAGTAAATGAAGAAGGACTAGTTAAAATAATGAAAACCAGTTCTTGCACTGACACCTTGGCGTATCAATATCTCCAGGACCCTCACCATTCGTAAGGATTATACAAAATGGAAATTCTCATTTTCTGTTCTATTGCTAGCAACTATAATTGCTAGCAATAAGGTTTTGCAAATTACTGTGGTGATAAGCATCAAGAGTTCATGAATCCTGGTACTTCTCTTTCGGAAATATTCCCTGAAGAAGACAAAAATTTATGACAGAATTTATGGTAGCTTTATTTAAAATAAAGTTTTCAAGTAAACTAGGTATCAAAAGACAGGGAAATAATAATATAAATTTGAGCTATATGATGCAAAATATTTTTAAATGACTTCAGAAAATCTTTAAGACAAAAAATGCTCATGATACCACTAAGTGAAAAAGTTGTGCACATATGCCATATGATTTAGCTATGAAAATGCTGTGAAATGAAAACAGATTCCTACCTGGGATCATTCTTAGGTCTTTGACAATTTGTAAGTATCATTTTGATCAATGAGTAGATAGACATAGATAGAGAGTTTGGGAGATTTTGGCAGCTTTCCTCATTTCTGGCAGAAATTTGTTCTATCTGGTAGAACATTTGAGGTGTCTGGTTCTTGTAACAGTTTTGGAAATCTTTTATTCAAAGAAAAATCCACTACTATTGATTATATTGTTATGCACAAAATTTAATTAAAATTTCTGTTATACTTTTGAAATTGTAATTGTTGAAGATTTAATTTTAATGAATTTTCAAAGAATCAAAAGATTTATTTTAACATTTTCTGCTTTTCAAAATTTCTCAGATCATTATTTCTCTATATAAAATATGTACTGTATGTTTGTGTGCATTTATACTTACATATGCACAAATCTATCACATATATGTTATGCATGCTTTTTCTAGTTTTCTTTGGATTTTTTAAAAAATCTAAACTTGAATGCTTTTAAAATTGTTTTCTATCTTCCATTTTAAATAATCAGCACATTTTAGACTGGTTTTTTTCTCTAAGAACACCTTTGACTTTATCCCATGTTTTCTAGGTAATGTTCTTGTCATTTTCTAAATAATAAACCATTTAATTTTTATGTCCTCTGATAAAATATTTAGGAAATAACTTTTAAAATGCTATGATATTTTAATATTTAAGTTGATTTTTAATTGTCAATCTTTAACTGCACTGTGACTAGAAAACAAAGAAGGTGCAAAAATCTGAGTGGTAAGAATTAGCCTCAGTGCTGAATTTAAACCTTTAAATTGAAAGATTAAAATTCTTTCCCCATAAGCCTCTCTAATCAATTCATAGTGTCTTGGAAAGAAGGCAAGTTCAGCTATTGGGAGGTGGGGTGCAGGGTAGGGAATTACTTTATTTTGAACATCTGAGTTATGACAAGAATTTTTATTCCTGCCCATGAACACATAAACGATGAAAAAAATCTGGGCGAGAACAGAACACCAGCACGCCCACAAGACTGTGAGCCAATCTGAAACACCTCAGATGTACTTGAAGAGGTGGATCATACAGACTCTTGGACTTTTTTGGCATAGAAGAACCAGAGATGTGGAGGGTGAAGGGATTCAGAGTAGGGAGCCGATCAAACTCAGGTCATAGAGGTGATAGGATAGCACTGTGTCTTAACCCATAAGCCCCAAGGAGGCCCTTGAAATTTTATTGACATGTTTCACTGGCATATGTACTAGTGAAGACATTGTCGTGTTAGGATAACCAAGAACAACCAAATATCAAGAGGTTTATACCTCATGTCACCTTAGTAAGACTTGAATAAAAGTCAATAAGGCTGAAACTCAAGATCTTCACTGCAAAAACTATGCTGAACATTCTGTCTAGAATGTTCTTAGTATGGTAGAGGGAAGGACAAAACAGCATTAGTCTTCAAGCTTCTCTCTGACGTGACACACACCATTTCTGTCCATATAGCACTGTCTAAAGCGCTTTACGTGGTCACCTCCAGTTCAGAGAAAGGATGTATACTGCTCATCCAGACAGGAAAGTCTATAATTATCTTTTTGTAAATCTGTATCTTTCCAGACATGTTAACCAAGTGAAAGAGGGTTACACCTCCTCTTTTCATAGATTCACTCTTGTTATTTACTGTCAGAAAAATAACTACTTAAGATTTATACTTAGTAATTTGTGTATACATATTTTCATAGGTGAAATCATCCATTTCCCCCAAATTATGCTACTAAAACACCTTCTTTTATTTTCTTGGGTCCTTAATTTAGGGGCAAAGTTTGAATCTACTTTAGTAAAAAGGATTTCATACTAACTACCCAATTCTAAGTATCATTTATTTCTTTGGTGAAGAATCTTAAGCTCAAGGAGGGCGTTATTTGACTACAGTATCAAGAAGCAGAATCCATTGCTAATAATTTGCCAACATGAATGACAAAATATACTAACTTGGGACTTTATTTATATTTAAGTTTATAAGCAAGTTCAGGAATGTGCTAGTATTTTCATCTTCCAAACCAATGGGTGCACTTTATTTCTTAAAGTCCCAGAAGTGGGCCAGAATTCTGGCAAGAACAATTTAAATGGGTGTCATTATCCCTTTTAGTCCTGAGAATCACTAGTAGAGTTAAATAAGATTTAATGACATCTTTGGCCGAAGGGGCAGTAGTGTTGGGGGAGGAACAAAAGATTGACAGCTAGAGATGAAAAATTGGATGCAGATAAAAACCTGCATCTGGCAATGCTAGAATCACATCACATTATCTTTACTGTCACTCTGAAGCATGTGTATTGAGGTTTCCCACTGCAGCATAAGGCTACCCTGTCTACAATTTTTTCTTATCAAACCTTATTTACTGGAAAGTGCTTCTCTGGCACAACAGTTTTAAAAAACTTATTCTCATTTAACTATGAAGTATCTGGCTTCATTTGATTAACGGTTTGGTTTCCTTTATTGTCTTCTAGTACAATAAACCTGATAGCACCTCTTTTTGCAGAAGCTGGAGGGAATTAAATTTGATGGAGTACAGATTTCCATTTTCCAAAGAACATTCACTGAGTTTTTCCTATTGTGAGTTTTGTTAATCCACGGCCAGACTCTAACAATTGTGTAATTCAGTCATAATTCCATCAACAATAGACTGAGGGGACCACGGAGCCAGCACAGTGATTGGCTCATAAAAGGTACTCAGAAATAAATCCAGTAATGGATGATGGGATCCCAAAGATACACCATTGTTCATTGAAACACAGGCTTTATCGCAACAACTTGAATGCTGCATCTGAGAGGCTTGCTAAAGTAATCAGCTCTCTAGTATTCAAATAAAAATTATACACTGGGATTTATAGCTGCACAGACAATTCCTTGGTTGAATTTTGTAAAATGTAGTGAAAATATGGACCAGTCTTAGTAAGGAAAGACTATGGATGAGGTAAAGTTGACTTACAGGGACAATTTTGAACATGGATACCCACAACCAAATATATAGTGAAAACAAACATTTTGAGTTATTGATAGTCAAGAACAAATTTCATAAAACACAGATAATTCCAATTTATCCTCTCAAACAGTTTTTATTCGTATTCTGCTCTAACAAATATAGTATGAAGGCAACAGTTGTATAAGTTTCTTAGTGTATGGCACAGATGAAAAGAAACAGATTTAGAAGCAGTACAGCATTTAAATGCTGGTTTAACAAAAGAGGCACGTATTATTCTATTTAGCAGTTTATACCAGATATCAGAAGACATTTTTTCCCTTGCAAGCAACAGACTACATTTATTTGCATTAAGTAAAAACATATCTTGGTCAAGAAAATTACTTTTTTCTGCTTTTCCTTTATATCACAAATGTCAGGGTAAGGCAAATCCTTAATGAATCATATGATAAAAACCCTATTCCCCAAGAAAATATATTGAACATATTCTGCTAACTTTGTTATTTTTCAAAGCAAAGCTGACATGCACCACATACAGAGAAATGTCATTTCAAATCAAGTGCATCAAGCAGAACTGTATTCATTCACAAAGAGGCTCTTCAGTGTTTCATAGAAAGATTTACAATTAGCTGCAGTGACTAACGTGTGACCCAGTAGTATCACAGACAGGGTTTCGGATGCCTCCTTTGTGAGTCTTTATGAAAGAAGACTTGCCCATCATCTGAATAGTTATCAAGTAGAGGAAAAGCCCCTTTGTGTCTCCTCCAACAAGTATCTTTTTAGTTAGAGCTATTATGTTGAAAGCCTTCCTTGATTCTCTATATGCAAACATGACTAATTCGGGGTGATTTTCCTCCCTCTCTCTTGTAACCTCTCATGCCACATGAAGTGTGGTTAGAAATTGACATCCAGAATTCACGTGCAGGAGAATCAATTAGCTTTTCAAATTTTCCATTGTGCAGTCTGTGCAATGACAGTGCCAGTGAAATAAAAGTTTTCTATGTTGAGAAGAACTTCCATCTGGCCCACAGCTAGATGTTTAATAGTTTACTCTTGAAGTGAAAATTAGCAAAATTATATTTTTGAAGCATAAAATCTTATAGTGAAATAGCAACCCAAAACATAATGAAGCAAAGAGGAAAATAAAATCAAATCATAAAATGAAGTTTAAACAAATTCAGGAGTGGGGCTGATGCTAAGTGCTACTCATGGTTTTAGTTTCTTGGATATAAAAATTTACTTGCCCTTTCCTTTGGTTTGGGGCACAGAATTCCCTCCTCCCATTTCTGTCCCAGCCACATTTAAAATGAATGAATAGAATGACTATTGAACCATAGAGAAAGCATGAGGATTGAAAACATTTCAGTCCTGACTCCTCCCAGCAAGCACGTTATGGTTCTTTCACTTTAGTCCTGCATCCCTCGTCTTCCTCACGTTGCTTTCCAACTACAACTCACCACTGAGCATGAGTAGCATTAATGTTTGGGAGATGCAGGAAAATGTGCTCCTGGCAGATTGCACTTGTCAAGGATTTCATAAGAAAGATGGTGACTTTCAATGAAATCATAAAGATGATATGAGATATAGAAATTATCAGTATTCCTAAGGCATCATTTCTTGAGTATTTGGAAGGAGACTTTTCCTTGTTTTTCTAGAAAGCAAGGTCTAATGACAGCAGGGAATATGTATATCACCGTATCAAATTGTAGAATAATGGTAAAGGAGAAATGGCCATGTCCCAAAACCATGAGGTCATTTAAATATTGCTACTCCTAGGTCTAATGAGGATACTTAAAATATGATATTTTTAAAGCATACTATCTATGCTGAAAGATAAGTTACTAATTATGCTAATATACCAAATAAGTCATCCAGAGAAGCAGCTCATTCACCAAGACCATAATAAATTTATAGGAAGATAAGGAGGTAAATTTTCCATAGAGGAAAGGGCAAAACTGATGAATTTCATGGAAGATTTAGACAGTAGAATGTCCTTTTGTTTTAGAAATACACAATTTGATTCATTGCTTTTCTCCCTCTGCTAAGTTCTCCCTCTACATAACTTAGAATTCTAAAGTCCTCATAAGGAATATGGAATTAGGAATATCGATAAGCTTGAGTATCTTTTTCCACAGAAAAAAATAGATTTGTGTTAAGAAGGCAGGGAGAGAGTGGGAAGCAGGCACCTTGCCTTGTGCAGGCCACTGTTCATGTGGCTGGGATAGTCCATTGGTGCCAATGTCTGACTTCGTCCTGGCCCACTGTGCCTCGGGCATGGGCATCATGGCTTTCAAGGCCGTAATCAATAGTTTTATGGGAGAGGGAAGTGCCATTAGATGGGCCTTGGCATGAACAAACTGCCATTTAAAAGCAGACAAGGAAGCCACAGCTGCAAATAGGACATCTAATTGCCTGAACTTCTGCTGAAGTCATCTGCTCTGGGGTCATCAAATATTGGGTAAAGACAAGGTGTTCTTTGATTGGCAGGGGGAGGCAGGATTTCAGGTGGAAATAGCCATAGGCATATGCTTGGATCCCCTCTTAACTCAAGTAACTAGAGAAGTACCATTCCTCAGAATGTTGGTCCAGCGTGACATTTTGTAGGGGGTGGTGGTGGCGGGGGTGCTCCATACTGACACAGTAAAAATGCTGTGAACTAAGTAAGCTCTGCTGAAAGTCAATGTCAAAGACCACACTTGTAGCTGGGCTTGAGGAAAGAGAACACATGGCTGCCTGGGTCACCTTCATAGTCAAATCTGCACCCTGCTTCTGTATTCCTTACTAACATGGAACAAAATTATACCTTGGAAATCCCTGAAAAAATATTTTCAATTCATTGTCCTGACCTTTCCAGGTGATTTCTCAAGCTTTTGTCAATTTTCTATGCTGCTTACATTGTCTGGGTTTATGCAGGCTAGGTGATTCCTGAAATTTAGCCTACAGCTTATCAGCAATTACCTTCCTTGTCTCTCTTTGAAGAAATCACTGTAGAACCTGCTCTGTGAAATAACTGAGAAAGCAGACAGGGACCAGGATGCACAAGTGAGTGGTAAACTGTGCCACTGTGACCCTGCAGCAGAATTGTGAGAGAAAAGACAAAAATTACAGGGATAGCGCCTGAAAGATGCATGAACATGGGTACCCCCACCAAATTAAAGTTAAACTTCTTTGTCTTTCTTTTTCTTCAGATAAAAAGAACAAAATGCAGTTGGAGAAATTAGAGCAAAGGATTCCCTGTCCTTCTGTGGGACTTGCCTTCCCCCCCACCCCCACCCTCCTCCACAGCAGTGCTGCTGTCTCCCCAACTCCCCTGGGGTCAGGGGAGACCTGCCATGCTGAGGACTGGCATTTACTTCCATTTCTTTGTTCCTTTGCTTCATCTTGTGCCCCTGCTGAAGATAAGGAGAAACCATTTGTTAGATTAAAGATAAGGCATTTACATAGGCTTAGCAAAGAATATCTGTTTTTGATATAGCTATTTAAATGTTTCTTACAACTTAAACAGGCCTAGGAATATATTATCTGACTATCAAAGAACTTGGGATATTTGAGCTGTAATTGCTGGCATGGCTATCTTTAAAGAGCAGATAAATCACTCTAATAAATGTGTGTCACATTGAAAATTTGCTTCTACTCTTGGGCGCAATTAACTCAACTCTTTTAAGTAGTTTTAGAAAAACCTATTCTTGCATTCTTATCCCTTGTGGGGCTTGTTCAGACACTCTGGTTTCCAGAATTCAACATAGAAAAAATGATAACAATTGACATGGTAATTTGCAAACATCGTTGATGGCGGTCTCACTGCTTTGCGATCTCACATGTTGTGTTTGTTCCGTTTTTCACATATGGGAAGAACTCAAGGAAGATACTGTATCTTACTGTTTATTAAAAATAATGAGGTATATATTTACATACATAGAAATGTACACATTAAGCATACCTCAATCTGTTTTGAAAAATACATACGTTTTACCCACACCACTCTCAAGATATGCAACACCAGAGTTTCCTGCTCAATTATTAACCCTACTCCTGCTGAGACCAACAATTGATTTGGATACTATCACCATAAATTACTGCATATCTATAAGGAAGAATAAGAAAAAGGAGGTGATCTCTGAAAAGCAGACACAAACAAAAGAATCCTGGAAAATTCCACTGTTGACAATAACCTCTGTAGTTCATATATAATGGAGTATTTCCTTATTATATTTTTCTATGTTTTTCCTACATACATACGTAATCATAATTTTTAACTTTAATAATGAAAAATACAAAGAATATACATAACATTATACCATGTCTAGACAATATCCACTGTTCAGATATAATGTGTTAATATTTTTCAAATCTCTGTTCTTTTATGTACTTAGTTTATATTTTTTTCTATTTAAGGGCAAATTATAGGTAAATTAGAACTATTTCTCTTCCTCCTGAGAGACTGCCAAATCCTTACAATAGTGTGAATCAATAATTTGTGTGTTTTTATACTTTTATAAACATTTACACACATGCACACATACAAGTATGTAGTGTTACTTTGAGTCGATAAAATATATATAAATAATACTTTTGTTTTATTCTGCTTTCAGTCATCAAGTTTGTATTGTTACAAGTTTGTATTGTGTACAAAATATATACTGAAAATATATTTTGATTTACCTATGGGTTTACCGTATTTCTTGGGTTATAATTATTTCCTATGTCCCAGTTTCTTCTGGATCCAATTTTCTTCTTACTATTGTACATAGTCTCGTAAGAAAAGGGTGTGTGAGTAACTTTTTTGTATCTTGAAAATTTCAGGGAGCATGATAAAGAAACTAGCATAGAAGTTTATATTGATAATTATTTTTATCCACATTTTGAAGACCATTGTGTTTGACCTAATTTTTTGATGTTGAGAAGCCCACTGTCCTTAAAATACTTAGTTCTTTATATATTGACTCTTCTTTCTAATTGCTTTGAAATATTTTTTCCTTTGTCTTACAATGCCTAAAGTGTAGATTTATTTTAAATCTAAGTCCTTCTTAGATTTCTTATTCTTATTTTAACTTAAGATTCATAACTTTTATTTTGATAAATTCTCAGCCATTTTTTCAAATGCCGTATCTCCTTTAGCACTCCCATTAAACACAAATACCCTGGTTTCTTCTCTCTGTTCTCATGTCTTTTATATTACTATACTTGTATTTGCTTTTTCCTTACTGTTAGTTTTTCAGTGTTGTTCATTTTTTCCAGTTTTATATCTGTTTTTAATATTTTTTTGTAAAATAAACATTTATAAAATCTTTAAAATTTCATACTCTCAGTTTCTCATAGCGAAAATTGCCTTGTGATTTTATTAAGTTTCTCTTTGATATTGGAACATTACTATGAGTGTTTTGTAAGACTGAAAATCATAAAGTTATCTTCAGAATTCTTCTTTTCTTCTGTAGGAAATTTAAGTGATAGTCTCACATTTCCAATTTCCATCTACATTGGGAATAACATTGGTCTACAATTATTAATTTCTCTGCTTGTGTATTATGATATGACTTTTGATAGCAAATTTATGCTTCAAATTCATGGTGCCTTTGTGTTTTGTATTTATCACAGGAGGTTTTTATATCCCTGTGCAGTACTCTGAGAAGACTTACATACGTAGGGTATCATTTCCAACTCCTTATTTTGAGTGGTTCAAAGTTACGGGTGAACACTTGAACCCACATCCATAGTTGTAGGGCCTGTCTTTGAAGCAACAACCAATTTGTAGTTCCTGAGGCCTCTTGCATATTCACTTAACCAGACAGTTGCACTGACTTTCAAATTTCTCTTCACTTTTGTCACCTTTGCTGTCTTGTTAGCTGAGTGATATATTTTAAGATATTTTAGTTACCTCTTATTTCTAAGTAGTTGCATTTGGAGGGGTTCTGCACAACCCCAGTATTTCAGTCACCTAATGCTGCACAATAAACCACCTCAAAGCTTAGTGGCTAGGAATGATTTTTTTTATTTCTCATGATTCTGTAACAGGCTAGGCAGTTCATCTATTCCAGGTAGTATCTACTGGCTAGAAAACCCAAAACAACTTTTATTATTCCAAGGTTCTCTCCATGTCCTGCATTCCTCAATTCTATAGTATATTTGGTGGTCTTAAAATGTGATTAGAGTCTTACAAGAGCAAGCATTCTAAGATTGCAAAAACTGAAGTTACAAGACTCATAAAGCCCAATCTAGAAGCTACACTGAACCTGCCAGGTTTCTCTAGAATCAAAGCTTCTGATTCCACATTCATCTTTATGTGCTCTCAAGTACTTGTTGAAAAAGTGTCTTTATATGTTCAGAATGTTCTATTCATTGTCTTGAACAGATATTGTCATTTATGCTATTCTGATTTTTTACAATTGTAAATTATAGAACACTAAATATTCTTTTTAAAATAACTGATTAAAAACTCCCATGCATGATTTAACTACAACAGGCTATCAGAATATCAGTTGATTTTTTTTATAATTTTTTCCCTTTTATTATCCCTTATGTCCATTTAACCCTTCCTCCCTCCCCTCTTTCTCTTAATCTCAGAAACCTCACTTTGTGTCCACTAGTTTTTAATAAGTATTTTGTTTTTGTCAAATCATGTTAAGTAAATGCATAATATTTATTGCTATCATTCTGAATTCACAAAATTCCCTCAAACTCCTTCTATTTGCTGTAAATGGTAGCATTTTGTCATTGCTTCTGACTATGTCATATTTCATTGCTTGGTTATATCACATATTCTTAATCCAGTGCTCCAGCTGTGTGCACTTAGGTTTTCACATTCCAGCTATTGTAAATAATGCTGCAATAAACATTGCAGTACATGTAATTTTTTGAGTTGATGGTTTCATATTATTGGGAAAAATCCTCAAACGTGGGATTTCAGGGTCATATAGTATTTCATATTTTAGTTTTTTAATGTAAAGCCAGATCATTTATGCACCTCTCTGCATCCTCTTCACCACTTCCTGTTGGGAGTTCATTAGATATGTGTCCTATTATAGATGTGAAATGGTGCTCCATGTGGTTTTGACCTGTATCTTTTGTTAACAGTTGAATGTTAGCTATGTTAAATGTTGAATACTTCTTTATATAGGTATTGTTTCCACATCTCTTGATAATATAAAATACATTTCATTTTTTTGTTGTTGATAAAATGTATCATCTTGATTGATTTATGATATTAAACCATTCTTGCATACCTGGGATAAATTTCACTTAATCATGATATGCAATCCTTGTAATGTATTGTTGAATTTGATTTGCTAGTATATTGTTGATGGTTTAGTTAACTTTTTCATATCAATATTTATCAAAGCTATTGGCCTGTAGTTTTCTTGTGCTATGTTTTTCTTGTTTTGCTATTAGAAGAATGGTATCATAAAATGTATTAGGGGATATACTCTCTTCTTGGGTTTTTACATATCATTTAAACACGATGGGCATAACTTATTTAAAAGGTCCATAGAATGTGCTTATAAAATCATCTGTCACTGGGCATCTACTTTTGGAGCATTTTTTTTTTTTAAGGCTTCAACATTATTTATTTATTTATTCTCCCCCCCCCCCTACTTTATTATATTTAATTGTATTTGACATTGTTTGTATTCCCCAGTGGGTTCCCACCACCATTTTCACCTGTGCACCGTCACCTCAGTCCCTTGTCCTCTTTATGCCTCATCACCGTCTTTGCCCTCCCCTCCCTCCACTCACCCCCTGGTCCCTTGGGTTTATCTTTAATCTTTTGCTCTTGTTGAGTTATTTGATTGTTCGGTTGTTTTTGGTTATGATTGCCCATTTCCTTTAGTTTTCTTTTTTTTTTTTGTTTGTTGTTTGTTTTGTTTTCTTCCTTTTTATTTTTTGTTTTGATTGTTTTTTTTCACATTCCTCCTAAAAGCGAGGCCGTCCGATATTTTTCTTTTGCCTTCTGACTTGTTTCACTGAGTATAATTCCTTCTAGTTCCATCCATGTTTCTATAAATGTCCCTAGTTTTTTTTATTTTTGATTGCTGAATAGTATACCATGGTGTATATGTACCACATCTTCTTGATCCAGTCCTCTACTTTTGGGCATTTGGGCTGTTTCCAGGTCTTACCAATTGTAAATAATGCTGCAATAAACATGGGGGTATAGGTACTCTTTTGGATCGATGTTTTGTGTCCTTTGGGTAGATTCCTAGGAGTGGGATTGCTGGATCATATGGTAGTTCCATCTCTAGTAAGCCAAGGAAACTCCATATGGCCTTCCATATTGGTTGGATTAACTTGGAGCAATTTTTTTTTTATAACTATTTCCTTTTCTATGGTTGTGATCAGTTCATTCAACTCTTTTGTTTCTTCTTGGTTTAGTCTTGTATTAAACTGTATTATTCTAAAAATATATCCATTCCTTAAAGGTTATTGAATTTATTAGTGTATAGTTATAGTAATTTATTATGACCCTTTGTATTGTTTTATATACACATAATTCAGTTATAGTATTTTTTATGTCCACTAATTCTATTTGTAGCAGTCTTATATTTTATTTATTTTAGTCATCCTTTGTTCTTAACTCAATAAGCATGGTTTTAATTGTTACCTTAAATTCCATATAAGACAGATTCCTCAGTTCTGATGGACTTAGATGCCTCTTGAGTTTTTTTTTGTTGTTGCTGCTGCTGCTGTTCAGCATTTGTGGTATGTTCTTCCTCTTCATTGTTAGCTTTTCTGAATTGTAATACATGCTTCCTTATCTTGTCTTGATAAACTGACTTTATACGTATAAAGTAGCTAGATACAGTCATACGATTTTCCTGCAGGATCTCTAGATGTCTGTTATATCACAGACCATTGCCAGATGACCGGACATTGGTGCAAGTAAGGCAGAGTAAGTAGGCACTGAAGTTCATCCCCAGTGAGCAGCACATTTTCAAATGCCCTATAATGTGAGTACCTGAGTTGTGTAGTGGGGATCCACAATGACCCTCTCCTTTAGACCAGCTACTCAGATAAAATGTCTCATCCAACTTCACATCATTCATTCTCAATCTCTAAACTGTAGGTGTACAATAGATTTAGTGCTGTTTGGGGATGATAATTGGGACAGGGTTATAAGCCAGGAATTGTTCTCTTTGTCTTTTATGTGTGAAGCCTTCACAGTGGGGTGCTCACTTTTTGCTGTTAATATGCAGATGCTTTAAACTCTGGTCAATAACAGTATTTGATTTAAATCTTGACCTTGTCCTCCCCCCACCCCCCCAGGAGTAAGGAATATGTTTCATCTATCACATCCATAGCTGAAGATAATATGTTATTCTATAAGGAGATACATGATCTCATCTGGTTCTCTTTACTCTCATTTGGAAACCACAGAATTAAATTGACAATTACCAGTTATGCCTCGACTACTATAGTTCTTAAATGGTACACCCTCTGTCCTGCATTCTGACTGTATGCACCCCTTTCTCCAGTATAGTCTTTGGCTTTTAAAGTCTCCAGTGCGGGTGTGTACCCTTCACTTGACAGTAGCAGAGGCTCCATATGACAGATGACCCCCTCTAATGAGATGCACTGCCCTGCTATCAACTCAAACAGTTTAATTGTGGTTTTTCCTACCATTTTCCATCTGGCCATTGTTTTTCATTCATACAATAGTCATCTCTTTGTCATTTGGGAGGTCATTGTCTTCATTTAGGTGTAATTTGTTTGTATATGTTGGGAGATGAAATGGCTTATCTTCATTCTACTGCCATCTTACAGGTTTTCAACAATAAACCTTGTGTTTTGCCTTTCTACTCTGTAATTTCAATTCCATTTCACTGTATTTAATTTCCTTGATGATATGATACATGGAACTACCAGATAATCTGTACAAATGCAATTGTATAAATATTTCTGTTGGAATTACTGACATTTCTTGGGCCATACTATTCTCTGTTGTATCTACGATGTTTAGAAAAAAACACTATTGTTTAGGGAGCAGTATGGTGTCATCAAAGAATTTAGTATGGGAATATCTGAATTACAGTTGATAAATCAAGTGACCCTTTGAAGTTTTGATAATTTCTTTGGGTAACAACAGATCTGTGTTTATAATCAAGGACAATAATGTGGCATTAAGAAAGGAAAACATATTTGTTCTGGTACTTTCTATGGATATTGATCATACAAGGAAAATAATATCTATAAGAAGAAATCTAGATCAAAACTCTATAGTCTATGGTTTACAAAGGGAAAAAGGTAAAATAACACCCAACAACTTGCATTGCAATTGTTCAGATGTAGTCTCTTCATTACTTTCTATTGGAAACTTCTTTACTATATCATTTCTGCAGCTTGGCAGGATCATTTTAAATATGAGAACAAGTTTAAAAAGAAGAAAAGTTTATAAATCTATGTATGGGTTTATATTTTTGAAGGCTCACTGTATTCATGTATTACACAAATGCTATTGTATTTAGTTTTAAATAATGTTCAACCATTATGGGAAGACCAGATTCCTGCTTTAACACATTATCAAACCTTAATCTTCTGTGATGCAGGAGCTCAAGTGTATGCAACATGGGTCTTGGGAGAGAAGAAGATGCAGGGACACAGAGAGGTGATGGGAAGCAGCAGCCGCAGCATCAACACACTTGTGTCTTACATGCTTGACCCACAACTCACTTGATCCACAGGTGTTTTTTTTTTCACACTTCAGTATTTTAAGTCAGGAATCATACTAGTGAGCCTGACTTCTTTTGTGTAATTCTCACCAGCCCTCAAGGTATGGAAAAGGGTTACACACCAGTCATCATTCTAGATATTTTTTGCTGAGACATTTAGAATGTCAGTGAGGAGAAACTACATAGTGTGGTCTGTCCATGCTTTTATTTTTCTATGCTATTCTCTAAGGCACTGTCAACTCAGCAAATCTTTGTGTAGACACTCAGGTCCACAGGTGGTGGTGTGAGAAGATAGGGCATAAGACAGACTGAGTCCAAACATACTCAAGTGCATTTACACATTCTTTAAGACAAAGATTTCATGTTAAGTTTAAAAACAGATATACTTAAACAATTCAGTAGCTTCTGGAAAAGCAATGCTTCAGAATCAGCTTGGGATTGCTAAAATAATTTGATCACTTCAGGAGATCAGAGACTAAAATAGATTTTTTTGTTTTTAAATATCTAAGCTCCAAAAACCAGGGTACTGGTAATTTGGAGATGTCGGGGCTTATCTTTGTTCCTTAAAGATGATAAGATTCTAGGGGTAATCCTTGCTCCTTATACTATATTATTTGGTATTAAAAAGTTTTAAAGCCCATGCCATGCTGTGGGACTTGGCAGAACCCAGGGAAATCCAATATGCCATTTACAAACAGTTCTATGGCCAGTTTAATCAATTGTAAATCCCACCATAGGGGCCACTTACCTACTAGTTAATCTTCTTGCTGACTCTCTGTTGGGTCATTTACACTGTCAACCTGACTATTCATTTCAACTGTAACCAGAAAGGAAAACAAAAATGGTTAGCTATTTATTAAGCCCATTTCTCTTAAACACATTAAAATAGCTGTTGAGTCGATATTTTCCTGATTTCCTTTAACTTCTATGTTTATTTTTGAGTTCATTTTCATTCATTTAATACTTGGAGCCAAATCTCATAGGTTTTTAGTAGGGTGAGGGAATAGAGAGGGCAGAATTACCTCTTTACTAAGCTGTAGCAATTGAATTAATCATTTCACATCAGTTTTTTGGGTTGACATTTAGGTGTTTTTATTACTATCCTTAAGTAAATTCAAAGACTTGAAAAAATGTCTAAGAAAATAAAAAGAAAACAAACAAAATAGATCATTGATATGCAGAGAGGTAAGCAGCCCTCTCTTAAAAAAAAAACAAAAAACACAATGTCAATAGGCTTGTTTGGTTTGCTATCTTTCAGTTTTGAAATTCAACATAGACCCTGCAAATCTGCAAATGGGTGCAGCCCTGTTGGATACCATGAAAGAAAAGAGCAAAACATCCAACTAGACCAAACAACAATGATAAAATGTATGCTTTTACCTTACTGAGGGTATTGTTCTTTGTGAGCATTTGTATTAAAAATAGAATATGTAATTACTTCCATTGTCTGGAAGTAGCCTAGAGCAAGCACAACTATCACTCTGGAAATTTTCAAGGGTCAGTAGCTTTAATTAGGTTGATATTTTTAAGGCATCAAAGGTGATGCCTTATTGTTGATGCCATATTGTAAGTGAAAGGATTAATGTACAAATGGACAATGGCCAGACCTTATGCAACTGTAGAACTGACTTAAAATCTCTGCAGTAACCAGTCTAGGCACCAAAAATACAATCTATGCAGCAATTAGTTCAGAATTCTGGGTTTAGGTCAGTGACAGCCAGCTGTCCCATATTTCTCCAAGCTTCTAGGGAGGACCCACTAGGGAAAGTCAAATAAGTTCCCAGACAAATCACTCACTCTTAGTTAACCGAAGTTCAGCTTCGGTGTGTCAACAAGCTCCCA
Organism: Galemys pyrenaicus; assembly: GCA_019455555.1. Taxonomy (NCBI): domain Eukaryota; kingdom Metazoa; phylum Chordata; class Mammalia; order Eulipotyphla; family Talpidae; genus Galemys; species Galemys pyrenaicus. Next base: position 1,468,697 of record JAGFMF010011428.1, on the reverse strand, counting down.
TCAACAGAAGTTAACTATGAAATATACCAACTTTCCTGACTGCTTTTTGAGTTGGTCAAACTCCAGTGACAATGACTGACACCCTTACTAGAATAAGCTCTGAATTAATAACCTTTGTTCTCATTTGAGTAATGATAATTTATTTGCAAATAATCAACAACCCAACTACTCTTTCTTTGAACACAAAAGCTTGAGTAAAGTAAAACAGTGGAAGATACTGGCTTTCATACTCCAAAGAGGCTTGAAAGCTGAAATGGCTTTATATGGTATGCCACTCAACTCTCTCACAAGGAGGAAGGTTTGAAAACTAGACCACTGTGTTCTCACTGCAAGCAATCCTGGGATTCTAATGATCTATGAGCAACTTTTAAACCTCTGCTGTAAAGTTATCAGAAGCAGCAACTCTACCTATATAAAGATAATAATGCTTGCACTTCCCATCCTGATCTATATAGTTTTTATTTTTATTTATATATCTTTAAAGATTTTATTTATGTATATAAGAGCTGGGATACAGGCCAGAGGTGGGAGGGGGAGAGGGGGGGTGTGGGGGGGTGGTATGTGTGAGAAGATTCACCAGAAACAGAGCAGGGAGCAGAACAGGCAAATTGATGGTAATACACTGCTGAGGGGAGCAGTGAGCCAGGCAGGAGAGGTCTTCTGTGCCTTGTGGGTTCCCTCCCTGGCTGGGGATCAAAGTTGCACTGCAGTGGCCATGGAAGCCCTATATAGTTTTTTAAAGTTCACACAAATCATTGTGGGGGTGTGAAGGATAAAATATAGGAGAGCATCTCTAATATTTTTCTTCCTCCAATCCAAGTGTTACAAGTTCCAAAATCTAGCATAAACATTCCTATAAAAAAAGCATTTCATGATCAAATAAGTTTGGGAAAGGCAACATTAATCCAGGTCAATAAATTATTGCTGAGACTTCTGAGAGTCTGTGACATGCATAGTGAATCTCCAAGTGATAACTAAAACTTAGTGATTTATAAATTTTCTTTTTAATTCAATGAGCATCATATGAGCCTCATATTCTTCAGAAATGCTGAAGAAGTAGTTAAGAACTATATGTTGTCACAGCAGGCTGGGGCAGGTTGAGTACAAAGGAGCATGAATAATGTGTGGTAACTTTTAATGGAAGGGTCTGGGATTTTATTTTATTTTTTTTAGAGATTTTTTTTTTTATGCATACAAGAGCTGGGGTACAAAGAGAATTCACCAGAGACAAAATGGGGAGCAGAACAGGCAGATCTACTGAAATACACTGCTGAGGGGAGCAGTGGGCCAGACAAGAGAGGTCTATGAGCCATTTGTGGGTCAGCAACCTGGCAGGGAACTGAACTCATGCTGGAGTGACTGTGGATAGCTTCATAGCGCTGCAACTTAACCCCTTGCGCCACCGAGGAGGCTCTGACCTGGGATTTAAAAACCTTTATTCTTCTTAATAAGGCCTTCCCTTGAGTACAAATGACAATTTGAATGGCTTATAACTAAGGAAGGCAATTCAGGTAATAAGCCTACAAGAGGGCAGAATATCTGTTGTAGGAAACTATTTAAAGTCACCAGGTCACTTTCACAAGCAGCTGAAATTTTCTCAATGTCATAACTCTGTGGTCAAAGGGAAAAAAATGTTTATTATATCATATGTGCTCAAATAGTTGTTTATCTAATACAAGCAATGCTATTTCAAAGAGTTCTCAGAATTGTTGTGCGATGGCAAGATATATTTATATACCTGAGGCTTAGCATCTTTAGATGTCTTCAAAATGAGATGTGAATAAGAAAAGGTTTATTTCCAAGGTGCTCTTAAAAACTCACTATGTTCTTGGCCAAGCTATCCACATGACACAATGAGGTGAAGTGATAAAATTCCAAGGACAAAGTTAGCCCAAACTCAATCCAGACCTGCCTTGAAAGCTTGAATTGAGCAGGGAGAAGACTGGCAAGTATTTTTTTGAGACATAAGTGAATGATATTTCTGCAGAGTTTGCCAGCTACACTTCAGTCTAACTTAGCCTTTGAATTATACACTGTGACCTTAGAATTGTAAGGTATGATTAACTTCAGGCAATGTTATTTTAAACAGGTTGTGTCAATGGTTTTTTAAAGGCTGGCAATTTTCTTAGTTCCTAGTAGAACCTGGTTTTTAAACTTTACCTTGTTCTAACTCAATGTGTTGATTTACAGACTAAAGAGCTCCCTTAATCTTAGATTATATACAGAATACATGCAAGGTTTGTACTTCATATGAGTTCAAATAGCTCCAATCTTACTGTCAGGACTTGTAGAGTTTCCTGTGTCACCAGAACCTTCACTTTTCACAGGAACTTTAGGTGTGGCCTCTCCTTGAGCTGAAAAAATGAAAGAAGATAGTCCTTGATTAATAGAGAATTACACAAGCCTGGCTGCCAATTGGCCTGTCACTCTCCATTGTGCTCTTAAATTTAAAAATACTCGTGGTATTCAACTTCTTTTGCAGAGAAGTTGAAAGGAGGAAATAAGGGGTTAAATTGCTTGAATACTTTAGTACTGTCATATTCCAAATTCTCTTTAATTTCTGAGATAATCACATACATACATACACGATTTCTCAAATTAGAAATCTGGTAGCATGAAAGCAGGCAAACTTGGTTTAATCAGAATAACCTACAATTTAAATTTAGAGAAATTTGTATGTTTGCTTGCTTGTGTGTGTATACGTGCTTACAGAGCTTAACCTCTCTAGAGTGAAAAAAGAAAAGAAAACCTATTTTAGGCCAAGGCAGCCTGAAAAATGGAGAAACTCATTTTTCTGGCAGTGAATTTATTGGTTTAAACACAAAAGAATGGCTTAGTTGCTTCCCTAGGAGACCTTCTCAAATGCTGCCACTTTGGATTGCTGAGAACTCCGTTTTTAGTTTATTTCCATTGTGATTATACTCCATTTGCACACCTTTAGAAGGTGTGGTATCTATTAACTGTGACTGAAGCAGAATAAAATGCCTAAATGTATTAGTTAGGGAATCGATTTACTTATTGTGAGATATTTTCCAAAAAGCCAATAGGACAAAAATCTCTTATTTCTTAGGTAAACTTCTATTATGTTTTCACAACTTAAAGAGCCAGGGCTTTACAAATAGAAATACAGATACAGGAGATAATTGCAAAATGTTTACTATTTCTATACTTTTTTAAAACAGAAGATTTTCATTACATAAGAATTTATTTTGTATGTAAAATTTGGTGTGCATGTTTGTGAGGATGAAGCAGGGCTTGCAAAGATCCAATCTATAAATTCTTCAAAGGGTGATATCTTCAAAGATAGTAAGTACACTCTTGATAACGATTTATTGAAGCTGACAATCAAGAAATGTAGCTCAAGAAAGATGGTGACTATAGTTGATCATTCATTACATATTTGAAAGTTGCTAAGAAACTAGATCTTAAAATTTTCATCATAAGAAAAAAAATAACTGTATGGAGACAGGTGTTAACTAGACTATTATGAGGATCATTTCCAAATATATGCAAATACTGAATCATTTTACAACCAAAACAAGTACAAGATTATATGGCAGTTATACCCTGATAAAAATGTTTAGAAAGAAAATCATTTTTTCAAGGCATTCATAACAAATAAGAGACTATACAATCTAATATAGACAGAAAAGATGGAAGAGGTATGGAATACTGGTGAGGAGGGACGCGGTAAAGATCTTGAATTCAGTGGACCAAATAGAGACTTTATTGAGAGAAAAAATAAGACTCAAAGGTGACCAGATTTTGAGTCTGGGAGGGTGAATGGTTGGAGGTCAATACTTGAAGATGTATAAAACAAGCAGAATTGGGGAAGGTTAAAAAAAAAAGTCATTTTCGGGGCCTCCCTGGTGGCGCAATGGGTTAACGCATTATGAGACACACCACAGCCACTGCAGCATGAGTTCAGTCCCTGCCACAGCCAGCCGGGGAGGTGACCCATATGGCACGGCAGACCTCTCCTGCCTTGCCAGCTGCTCTCCTCAGCAGTGTACCTCAGTCAATCTGCCTGTTCTGTTTCCCCCCCTGTCTCTGGTGGATCCTCTCACCTCCCATGATTCTGGCCTGTACCCCAGTGGTTGTATGCATAAATAAATCAATCTTTTTTAAAAAAGTCATTTTCGATCTTAGATATGTAGTGCACTCCATGTCTGGCAGGCTTTTGCATTCATTACTGAAGAATATTGTGAATTAGACACAATATGTTGTTGTCAACATACAATTAGCAGTGATAATATGAGAGTAGATCAGAGAAGTCAGGAAAAGGATAATAATAATATAATAAAGACATAGGCTCCCAAACCCTTTGAGGAAACATGAAAGTAACTGTGACATGTGTGTGCATGTGTGACAGGTGAATGCATGCATGTGCATGTGTATGTGCTACATTTGAAAGAGGGAGGGGAATGACAGACAGTTGTTAGTCTGACATACATGTGGAACTGGTATTATCCAAATGGCTTCTTCCCTGCTGAGCAATGCAATTGAATGCCCCAGAGAAATGAGTCCATTTCATTTAGACAAAGGAATCTGATGAAAACAAAAATTGCCTTTACAGCCTATTTATTCCAGTTTTCCTGTCCTTCCCCCATTTTGATTGCTGTTGTTTGGAACACAAACAGGTACATATCAGGGCACCTAACAGGAGATAAAAGATGCTGAAATAGAATGAATCTGGGACATTCAGTACCATTTCCATTTTCAATTACCAACTGCAACTGTCCTCCTTAAAGCCTTGATTATGGTAACTTTTGTAGGCCAGTTGCATTACATAAAAATTAATAAACGAGGCAGGGCTCATCACCAAGAAAAGATACAAGATGTATGCAGAATGCAGTTAAATAGATTTTTAAATACATAAACATGGGGAGATGTTGAAAAATCTGCCAAGTTTTCCTTTTGAGATTTAATTGACAATAAACCTTGTGTAAGACCTAGAACTACAAATTATTATTTCTCAGTCTATGTAGTTGTCTAGGTGTCAGAACAGCTATGGAAAGCAGGCCTGCTTGGATCACTTTAAGCGGTGTTGACACAAACCAAACATTCTTGAATTCTCTTAACTTTTGCTATATCTGTGTTCCAACTTTATTATTAATGCAATGGACTAAGTAATTGTTTAGAAAACTTCATGTCCTGTCTTTCACTCTGAGAATCTGCTTCACTTTCCCTTGGCATTGAGTTTGGTCAATGGAACTTCCTGTGGCCAATGGATATTAGCAGAAGTGAATCAAACACGTGTTTAAAATACATTTGTACAGTTGGGGGTTGCCCTCTTGTGCGCCATCTTTTTACCCCCAAAAGAACATGCTTTAGGAGCAGCTGATCCAAGGAGAATATCTGGATTAAACGCACAACTTGGCATGCTTATTGAACCAGACTAGATGCATTTGGTTTTCCTATCCATGAACAAAAGAATTGCTGATTGTTGTTCTAAGCCTCTGAAATTGAAGATGGTTTGTTATGCAGCATTATCCTGGGGATACCTAACATGCTTCATAATATATTTTAGTTGAATCTGTCTAAATTTGTTTCCTGATTTTCTTCCATAGTGATTTTAGATATAAAATCATAAGCTCAGTTTGTGACTAATTTTGCAACACACTGGAATAAATGTTAGTTTCTACAGCACCTAACATCATGTACAGAACTACAGAGTGCATGTTTGAAACTTTGAGAAGCACTGAATTAATGCTTATAGATGGAATGTCCATTGGTGGGCTAACTCTGTTCACTTCATTATGGTATTAAGATAGAAAAAAAACTGGCCTTGAGTTTAGGTATTTGTCACATACATTTAATTTCCAGCTCTCAAAAGGAGGCTATTATTCCACATTCACAGACATGAATTTATATTCTTTCTAAGCTACTGATTTTTAGGGAAAATGAACTCAATAAGACTTTAACTCTAGATTGCCAAGTTTCTTATAGGTATAGAGTCAAGTGCAGCTAACTGACAACATTTCAAAGACCTATTTGTTGAGGAAGAACACAGTGTCAATGGAAATATAGGATTTGAAGAACAGCTAAGTCTTTGATGTACATTGTGTTACAATGATACTTTTCCCAAAATTGCTCTTTACTATTACGTCACCAACACTATTTGAAATTATTTTTTATTCATTCTTTTAATGGTGTCATTCCAACAACCATATACTAAATATACTTGACCTTAAAAAAAAAATTCCAGTCCTTGGTAATGTCACGGGATTACCTATTCATATAGCATCCAGTTTTCATATCCAGGTGTTTTATAACATGTAAGGGTACAAGGGATAGTTAAACACACACTTGTGAAAATTAACCCAAAGTCAATGGGGTCAAAATAAGTCAGCACTTAAGTAAGATTTACTATTTACCTTCCCTACAATGAATGGCATGCAGTAAACCACAAGTCTAGCCTCTATAAATTTATTCTCTCCACTGACCATGCCATTTTTTAATTTTTTGGTAACTTCCTGTTATGCATGATAGATTGTGAACCTAAGGAATGCCAATCTTTGACCATCTTGTTAAAGGAGATGAGTTGTAACTCTGGAGTTGGGCTGAGATGGATTCAGCTCCCAATTCTGGCATTTCTATTTGTGTGAGCTTGCGTGAGTGCTTGTACATCTAGAGTCTTTGTTTTGTCATTTAGATTTGGAGGCAAAGCTCTATCTCCCTCATAACATTTGATGACCAAAAGAGATAATAAACTATAACAAGTGCTTGATTAATATTTATTAGCCGAGAGAAATAGAGTTTTAACATCCACTTCTTGATATCTCTTAATCACTCACCATAAGCATACAAACTAAGCTGAATCATTTCTTAACACTATTCAGGAATTTACCATGATGTTCTTTTCTGATATTCATTCATTAATTTTTCCAGCGTATTAATATTTCCAGCATAATAATTCTAGCATATATATTGAGTATGTGCTATGTATGAAGTTTAATGAAATGAGTTGAATGGAGTAGTGGTCTGGCTTGGCTGGATTCAATCTCAGAGAAGAAAGCACTGTTGATATTTAGTAGTGTATTTACTACTACTTCTTTTTCATAAATTGCTTCTTTTTGCATTCTAGTCAAAGGGCTATTAAATATCAAAAATCAAAAAATTAATGCCATACATTTCTCTTTCTGGCTTTGAAGTAAGACTCTTCAATTTCTGAATTCTCCCAAAAATTACAATTTCAGATATAAATTGTATTTATATATGTCTATCTTTCAATCTTTAAGTTTTGTTTTGAAAATAGGCTCTTTTAGCTAATAAATTTCAGAAATGGATTTCTTTTTTGTCAAAAGGTAATCCTTAAATTCTTTATTTATAACCACCTAAACTTTAGGTCAAGTGCATTGTCCTCCACTTCAAAGACTGTGTTTTTGCCTCTTGGCCTAGAGGGTGTCTGGATTCTCCCTCATTCCCTTTTTTATGCCTTTTGTTTTGCATTTTACCAACATTCCTATTGGATTGTTTAAAGCTTTCCTTATTCCCTTTTAGCTATTCTTTATAAATTAAGAAAAAATAACTTTTCTCAAGTGTGTTACAAATACTTGCTCCTAGATTTATCTCTCTTGATTTTCTTTAACCATGCTTTCTTCTGAAAGTCCTAGATATTGTTTAAGGGATATGTATGTGCCAAGATAGTTGTGAAATTATTTAAATTAATTATTAACTTCTCAAAAATGTTTTTTTTTTTTTAAAGATTTATTTATTTATGCATACAAGCACTGGGGTACAGGCCAGAGGTGTGGGGGGTTAAGAGGATTCACCACAGAATGCGGGGAGCAGAACAGGCAGATCAACAGAAGTACACTGCTGAGGGGAGCAGCGGGCACAGCAGGAGAGGTCCGCTGTGCCATATGGGTCCCCTCCCTGACTGGCAGCAGGGATCGAACTCGTGCTGCAGTGGCTGCGGTTTGCTTCATAGTGCGGTGCTTGTTAGTAATTTGATCTTTGCTGATCTTAATGTGTTTATTTAGCTGATGGTTGAAAATTTATGTCCTGAGTTCCTCCATTGTTATCTCCTGATCATCAGTGTTCTTTCTAAGTTCTTCTGTAGCAATTGTAGGTATTTTTACCCTTTTTTGAGGTTGTTTTTCTCTGTAGTAGATTATTTATCTATTGTTATTTGTTTCTCTTTGCACATGCACTCTCTTCTCCCTTCCTTCCTTCCCTCCCCCCTGCCCTCCACTCCCCTCAGTTATTGCTTCCATGTCCTTGCAGGTAAGGCAAGCAGCAGGTCCACAAGGACACCACTCCTTTTTGTTATCTGTGACCCTTTGCTCCTCCAGGAGGTAGCTAGAAGTAGGGTTTTTCTTGTGGGGATATTTGTTGGAAGGGGTAAAGAGGCCAGAGCAGGTGTTTTCATGCACAGCTAAAATTCACTCCACTCTGTATGTGCTGTTTTTGTAACTGTGAGGGGTTAACTTTAGAGTTTAGGAAGTATTTTCAATTCAATGTGAGACTGAAACATTTTTCCAAGAAAGTCAGCCTGGAAGCATCTCTATGCGCTTTTGTTGTTGTCTCCGAAACCAATGCGAACCCCACAGACTCCTCAGGTTGGGCAGGCGCTTGCTTCTTCAAAAAGGCTTCACCTAGAGCACCTGAGTACCTCCCACTGTGTCCTGCTCACACCAAAGATACTGACTTAACTCTTTTCTCTTTGTTTTCTATTTGGTGAAATGCCTGCTTTTTTTGCTATAGGTAATTAGTTCTAGGCAATTGTTATTGGTCTGCCCTTCCTTTACCATTTTCCACCTGGCAGGAGACAGCAAAGTTGAGAATTACAGATAATTTTCCTGCATCTTTGGGGAGAGGAAGAATTAAAGATGTTCATGACTGACTTCATGCTCTCTGGACCTTTCCCATGCTCACAGTCGGACAAGTAAATGATAACTAGTAAAATACTATTCAGGATCATTTCTGAGCCTGGTAAAATTGTGTGTGTGTGTATGTGTGCATGGGGTGGGGGGGGGAGGGCATTGCCCCAGATTGATATCTTTTGCATTTCTGAAATTATATCTTTCCTGCTGCTGACTACCAGCGGGTTCTTTTGTTTGATAACTGTTTTAATTGCTGTTGTTTGTGTGCTTGATTGGGGGAAAATGAAGTCAGAAATCTGACTTCACACCACCATCTAAACCCAAGACCAAAGGCACCGACTCCTTTGAGTTGTGTGACTTGGTATTCCCCATGGGTGTCAACACACACCTTGCCTTTGTCAGCAACTGGTTTCATAAATATTTATGAGATGATAGCTCTGATTAGACTCGATGTTATGGAATGAAGATATGTGTCCCCTTCAAGTTTATACGTTGAAGCTGTAACCCTCAATGTGACTATATTTGGAGAGAGGGCCTTTATAGAAGTAATGAAGGTTAAATAAGACTTTAATCTGATAGATTACAGCCTTGTAAGAGAAAGAAGAGCTGTCTTTGTCACCCTCTGCTCCCAGAGACACAGTGAGAAGGAGGCTATCTACAGCTGATGATGCTCACAGCTGAGATGAGATAGGGCAGCACCTTGAACTTGGAGTCCCATTCTCTAGAACTGTGAGAAAATAAATTTGTGTAGTTTATGCCACCTAGTTTATGATATTTTGTTATGGCAGCTTGAGCAGACTGATATACTTGATGTATATTTAATTCACGATTCTTAGAGATAAATCTACAAAATGTAAACAAACTGTTGCTCAACTCATTTGTTTTCACCGGAACAACCCAAATCTCAGAGCTGCTCGTTGAGCGCTCCCTCTTCATCATCTGACAAACACTGTAGACAGCACTGATGGTTTCCTCTCCAAAAGCCAATAATGAATGATGAAACTGATAACCACACGTAGATGGGAATATTTCCATCTGACTTGGTTGAAAAACATTTTAAATATTTTACACCCATGCCGAGCATTTAGATAAGTAGACTATCTCTTACAGGGAGGATAACACTGGAAGACTCTACTGGACTACCCTATAAGTGGCTGTTTTTCATTTAGTCCATTTCTCTTGCTGGTTGTGCTGCCCCCATAGAAATCTGGAAAGCAATTTCAGCTCCTCTGGATATGATCGCACCACAGAAGACATTTCACGTTTGACTTAGCTGGATTCTGATCACATTCAACACAGCTAGCTTTTTCTTTCCCTTTTCCAGGCCCCAATTAAGCATCTAACTCTCATTTAGGCTCATTAAGCATTCCCCACTCCCCAATTTCCTGATCTAGGTCTTGGCAGGAATGAAGACTACAAGGGAGGCCCTTCTCAGCAGGGGCTGCCTGAGCTGGTTTCAGATCAGGGTCTTCTAGTAGGAATAATACAAGATGAGGCTCTTTCAACCACCACCCTTCCAACCCCCTCCCCACCCCCCAACACCCCCATACACCATGACACACCCTTTGTGGCTTTTGTTTTTCTATAGCAACCAGATAAATCTATACACAGCAGGGTCTAAGTGAGCACAGAAATATGTATTTTTTTTTTTTTTTCCAGAGGAGTCTCTTGAATTTTTTTTCCCCCTCTAATAGGGTTTTAACTATGTAAGGAGCCACAGTGGGGCATCTTCAGGTTTTTCAATGACTCTTTATGTGGAGTCTTTCATAAGGAAGAAAGTTACTGCTGGAAATAACTAAAGCTGAATTCTCTGAAACTTCATCATTCACTTAAGGCTCCAGAAAGAAATCACCTCTGACTGCTTTGATTAAAATATTGTATGATTATCTAATACTATACATTCTTAATTATAGATTAAGATTAATTATAGATTAAGATTAATTATAGATTCCTTAATTATTTCCATTTGATTGTGTATTTTTGGTATGCTACATTTTCCTAAATCATACAATTTTATTTTGAACACTTAATAAAATCTATTGCATCACCATTGTTCATGCACAAAGTTCTAGAAATTTATACCAGGAAGAAAGCTGTAACTGGCAGATTTACAGAAATACAAGAGGGTGATTGACAGAAGTCTATGAAGTGGGAGTCAGCAGGTCAGTGTTGCTACACTAATTCCACTTATTGTCCTGGTCCTACAATACAAATTCTTTCAGCTTCAAAGAAAACTGATGGGCTTTTTCTTTACTAGACATTTTTTTTTAAACATACTTGGTATTAAACTATAGCACATTTGTCATTCAGCTTTTCTTCACAAAACTCATCATAGATACCTGGATTTTAAACATCTTTGTATTTAACCTTTTTTTATGCCCTCAAGAGTTTATCATTTCCAGAGCAAATATACACACAAACACACACAGACCCCTAAAAGATGGTGTAAGTCACACTCATTAACCCTGTAAATAAGATTGCCATAATTTAGTCAGATGTCTTTTATTAAAGAGAATATAAAGATACCCGTATTGGATTATTATGATTCCCAGCTCCCTCTTGCTGGGGGCTTTATTGCCCTCTTAGATTGTAGGTCCACGTTATCTTTGGCTGTCTGAATAAGACAACTTTTCTCAAGAAAGAAACAGGATACTTGATCATACTCATGTGCAGCTAACTTCCTTCACAAAGGTGGATATCTGGCCTCAGAAAAGTGGCAGGGCTGCCCCAGGCCACACAGTGATGTTGTCACTACACTATTTCTTTTTTTTTTTTTAAAGATTTATTTATTTATGCATACAAGCACTGAGGTACAGGCCAGAGGTGTGGGGGGGTGAGAGGATTCACCACAGAGAACTGGGAGCAGAACAGGCAGATCAACAGAAGTACACTGCTGAGGGGAGCAGCGGGCACAGCAGGAGAGGTCTGCCACACCATGTGGGTCCACCCCCTGGCAGGCAGCAGGGATCGAACTCGTGCTGCAGTGGCTGCGGTTTGCTTCGTAGTGCGTTGCTTAACCCACTGCGCCACCAGGGGAGGCCCAGTCACTACACTATTTCTACTGTATAGCTCAGGGCTAGTGAGAGTAACAAGAGTAAGTCTTGGGCAGGTGAAATGGTACTGAAATTTGGAAAGTGGCTCAGAATCTTCACTGGTCTGCTTGCCCAGCTGAAAGAAGTGGGCATGAATGTCTTCCATCCCTAAGATGACTAGGGGTGTGGGGGCGTGGGGGGAAGAGCAATAACTTATTCCCAATGAAGAGCAATCCCTTTCGGATTCCCTGTGGCCAGTTACAGCAGCTGCAGCAGGAATGGGGTGTGCTGGGGCTCTGTAGCATGCACCACTTCTCTGTCAGATGCTAGGGTCAAGGCTTAGGGATTTGAATCTCCTTATCAAGAAGGCCTCATTGATCAGGGTAATGTCACTCTGGATGTCTTATCACTAGATGTGCATAATGGTTTGATTTGAAACTCTGGGGAAAGATTCTCAAAATAAGGTTGCACATGACTTCCTTGGCCCAGAGAATATCTTTTGTTTTTTGATTTTTTGGGGGGGGTTGGGGTGGGGAGTTCAGTCAATAATGTCACGCCAAGCCTCAAGAATCTTGCTTGAATTCTGGCTGCAGCACCAGCCTCTCAGCACCGGCACCAGCGGGTTGCTGAACAGGCTTCCTGAACCCCTGGGTGTGGAGGATCTTAAGTGGCCTGTTGCTTCACAGTTTGATTAACTTGTGACTGCTGAATTTTGCTTTTGTCTTAACTACGATGTCTCCAGGCATCCTGATCTCTTCTATAGTCATGAATCTTTTGTTTGTTCCAGAATTTTGACAACCAAAGGATCCCTAGCCCTTTGTTTGGCTGCCTTTTGCCTCTTCTCTCAAACTGTCACAGATACTCCTGTATTTGTCAAGCTGACTTCATTCTCTGTGTGGAAACAGCACCTCCAATGAGAGAATGGGCTCTGACAGCTTTAAATAATGGGTCTCACACCTGCTTTATCTCTTGACATTTAATCTCTTGTTCTAGGAGACAATTCAAGAAACTCTCCCATAATAGAAAAAATAACATCCTGAATTTTCCTTTCAGGCAAAGAAATCTTAATCCTCTTTTTGTTCATGTATTTTACCAAACTAGAGATCCTGTCACATAACCTCTTCAGCAAGATAACAATTCACCTTTGAGGAGGAGGCGATCCAATTTTGATTTATTGATCTTGGGACACAATGGTTTTCTAAGAATAATATAGACCAGTCCCTATGTGATTCTCAAAAGCCCAAAGACTTAACTTTTTTAAAGGGGGAAAAGCAACAGAGTTTAAGTTTTTTTTATCTTTACAGAATAAATGCCATATTTGCTTGTAATTTTTTCCCTTAAATTTCAAAATAATGCAGCTAGAAGCAGGAATATTCTCCTTGTTCTGTGGCTTCCGTAAGTGGTAACCTTAAATTTCAGCTTTCCATTTCAGTTGCATTTATTCTGGTTGTTATTTGGCTGATCTCAATAGAATATTAGATATTTGTGTAATTATAACCCTTATGTAAACCTAGTGAGTGTCCTCCATCATGAAAAGACTTTTACTTGGTGTGCGAAGGGCTTGTGTATGTGACTGAAGGCAAAACAACAACAAAACAAACGGAGTGTCCCTTAAGGGTTATTATATAGGAAAAACGTATCTACAAATCTGTTTTGTGGCTAAATTGTTCTTACTGTATTTCATTGATTTCAGGATAGGTTTTTCTCACATTTTAACATTAGGGAAGTTGAGATAAATCAATCAATAGACCTTGCAATTCCTAGCAACCCGGATTAAAACCAAGTTCAGAAAGAGGATTTTCATTTGCTTGTTAGATATGGACAGCAAGATGACTTTATTAAATATCCTGCCTGAGGAGTCTGTGGACCATGTTGGTGTGTGAATTCAGGGCACAAATCTATATGGTTAACACCCTCTTGTGATTCGGCTTCTTTTTTTTCCCCAAAGATTTATTTATGCATGCAAGAACTGGGGTACAGGCCAGAGGTGTAAGGGGTGAGAGGATTCACCAGAGACAGAGTGGGGACCAGAACAGGCAGATGGACTGAAACACACTGCTGAGGGGAGCAGCGGGCGAGGCAGGAGAGGTCTGATGCGCCATGTGGGTCCCCTCCCTGGGCCGGAGGCAGGGATCAAACTCGTGCTGCAGTGGCTGTGTTTTGCTTCATAGTGCGTTGCTTAACCCACTGCGCCACCAGAGAGGCCCCTGATTCAGCTTCTTAGGAGACTCTTAAACTTCCTTCATCCATGCCAGAGTTAAGCTGCCTGGGTCGCTGAGCTCTTTGGAGCCTCTGTTGTTGGTATCTGGGCCATGACCCTAATCCCCGCCTGAGATCTCCTGCAGCCAGAGCATAGTACTCCTGAAGATTTGAATGGCTCCCCTCCTCCAGTGCCTGTGTCCCTTCTCCAAGAGCAGAGCCAGGACAGCTTGTTCAGCCTGACACAGGACTGTCCAGGGTGTACGTGGAAATCTGAGAATCATTTGTTTACAAAACGCTCTTCACTAAAAAGTGTGGGGGCTCAACACCCCTAGGGCAACCATCAACTAGTGAGGGAAAGTAGTTTTGGATAATAACTCGGCTTCCTCATTCTTTTTCAAAAATTTTCAATGCAGCAATCCTGAGGTGGTTTCTACATAGTTTCCCAAAGGGGCTTGTGTGGGATTGAGTCCAACTGCTCATCACCTCTGCTTCATCAACTCCTTTCTTCTGTTTCTCCACATCCTCGCTTATGCTTCCTGGGATCAGCTCCCAAATAAACCCCTTGCATTCAAGTTCTGGCTCAAAAATTACTTTTGATGAAATACAAACTAAGGCACTGTCTTTAACTTTTCTTTTAACATTACACAGGGCGAATCTCTTTGTCGTACATCGAATTCTCCACTTTGGGATTTTTTTTTCTCAGTGATCTTTAATAGAAGAAGACGTCTTTCCTTTTAAATTGTGGTATTGTTAGGGGAAAAGGTAGTCCTGAATGGATTATGGGTGTGTGGACTCCAACCCCCACTCCAGACCACCAGTGTTCCAGAACCACAAATCCGGTAAGATGATTATCGAAGGTGGATCCCTGGGACCTGAGGGTGGAGTTAAGCAGCCAGGCTGGCTATAAAACCAGAGGTGAGCCTTGGGCTCGCCCCTTTCCTTTGGGAGACATCTTTCTTCCTTTGGAGCCATCTCACTTGACTCGGAGCCAGATCTCAAAGTGCCATTGCTTAGAAGATCTGGTAGGATATTTGTGGATTTGTATCCCTCTCTTTTCTCCCTTGGTATTATTACTATTTTATACCCCTTCTTTTGTAAAATAAAACCTGTTAATAACTTTTGTCACGTGTACCTGAAGATGGGACTTTTTAAAAGTCTTCTGAGCGTGCGGGTAGAAGACCCAGTGAGGGGAACCCATTTTATATTAGGGTTGCCCTGTAACAGTTACATTGGTTTACATTGTTGTTTGTGAATTAGAAGTACAGGATCTTCCCCCTTGGTGTTGATCATCACCAACTGTCCACTATCATTGTCCACTGTGCTCCCTAACCACCTTGCTCTCGCCAATCCTCCTTCATCTCTGAATGCTTCAATTGTATAGTCAGTTTTCTAGCACTAGTTGTACATTTGGCTTTATATGACCCTTTGTTTGGTTCCTCTATATTTTACAGATAAGTGACACCATCTTGAATTTGTATTTATCTAACTTATCTCTTTTAGATTAATCCCCTCCAGCTCTAGGGAGGTTGCCACAAATGGCAAGAGTTTATCTTTTTCAATAGCTGAGTAATATTCAATTGTGTGTATGTATCACATCATCTTGAGCCATTCATCTGGATTTGGCCACTTAGATTGGCTCCATAACTTGGCTAGTGTGAGTAGTGCTGAAATGAACATGGGAGTGCACGTTCCCCTTCAAATTAGGGTATCTTTTTTTTTTTTTAAACATTTTTTTTTAATTAATGCATACAAGAGCAGGGGTGCAGGCCAGAGGTGCGGGAGGTGAGAGGAGTCACCAGAGACTGGATGGGGAGCAGAACAGGCAGATTGACTAAAACACACTGCTGAGGGGTGCAGCAGGCAAGGCAGGAGAGGTCTGCCTCGCCATGTGGGTCCCCTCTCTGTCCGGGAATCGAACTCATGCTGCTGTGCTGTGGATGCTTCAGAGTGCAGCGCTCAACCGCTGCGCCACCAGGGAAGCCCCTAAAATTGAAGGTATCTTAATTTCAATTGTATATTTTCAATTGTATAATTTCAATTGACTAATGGCAACAACACTGCTGGAGTGATATAAACACAGTGAAGATGCAAAATGAAGTGCTAGTTCTTTCTCCAAAAGTTATTAAATTTTAAACAATTGTTAAATGTCCTGTCCACCTAGATACAATTGTGATAAGTTGTCGTGCTCTGGATTTCAGGATTTACCATTCAATTCTAAAAATCATTATAGGAAATAATGGACTTAAGTTTTATTCCAACAGTGATTTTATTCTTTGGGAAAGCTAATCTTTTTTTTCAGTTCTATTATGGTGACACTGAGATTGATTAACTGATGGTAATTCCAGTGTCCAAGGAGTTTTTTAAAGTGTGGTCTATGGGTCATCTGTCATAGAGTCACCTGGAGATGATTACAAAATGCAGATTTCTAGGTTCCTTATTGAATCTACTGAATAGGACTCTGATTCATGGGGCCTATTGAGCTGCATTTTCCTGTGTGCATGGTAGTGTGAGAATCACCAGTTTATTGAATATTTACTTTTATTTTAAAGCATTTCTAAAATTCCTGGACCTTTCTAGTGCATGTGCTTAATATATTGACTACTAGAAAAATTTTATTTGCAGCATAAAAGTTTTATATTAAGCTTAATCTTAAGAAAAGGAAGCAGGATTCCTGGAAATAGTGGTGTCTTAATAACATGCCCTTTAAAAAACTGACCCTAATTCTACAGTTCCAGACAGAAAATCTAGAAAAGCATTTCATTCATTGATTCATCTATTCACTAATTTATTTAGCAAATTCTTATTCAATGTCTATAATTTGCTAGGTGGTGTGATTACAAAGATAAATGAAACTCTATCCTAACACAAAATCAATGCTGGTATAATGGATTGTGGAGTCAGGAAAGAGCATAAGTTTGAAGTGTGAAATCTGATTTTTCTATTTATTTGCTGAGTGATTATTTAACCTCATTCAGACCTACGTTCCTAATAAATAAAAAAAAAGTCTACATTACAGGTAGGTAATACACACAATAAGGCATTTAGTGGAATGTATGAATAATAAATAATAACTTTTTTAAAAGCTATGATTTCAATTGTAATCCCCATGTATTTACCATCACCATCTCAATTGATGTCAAATATATGTAAATTTAAAAAATTATATATAAAAAATGAGAAACTAGGGACATTTATAGAAACATGGATGGAACTAGAAGGAATTATACTCAGTGAAACAAGTCAGAAGGCAAGAGAAAAATATTGGATGGCTTCACTATTAGGAGGAATATGAAAGAACAACAGCAACAACAAAGAATAAGCTAAAGGTGGGCCCGCCCTGCTGGCACAGTCGGTTAAGCAACGCACTATGAAGCAAACCGCAGAGACTGCAGCTTGAGTTCGATCCCTGCCTCCAGCCAGGGAGGGGACCCACATGGCTTAGCAGACCTCTCCTGCTGTGCCCGCTGCTTCCCCTCAGCAGTGTATTTCTGTCAATCTGCCTGTTCTGCATCCTGCTCTGTCTGGTGGATTCTCTCACCCCCCCACACCTCTGGCCTGTACCCCAGTGCTTGCATGCATAAATAGATCTTTAAAAAAAAAAAGAATAAGCTCAAGGAATTGGGCAATTATAACCAAAAGCAAACAAAAACTCAACAAGACCAAAAAGCCAAGATAAACCAAAGAGACAATGGGGGGGGGAAAAAAAAAGAGACAATGGGGGGAGGGGAAGAAGGGGAAGGCAAAAACGGGATGAGAGCAGAAAGTGCACAAGGGACTGAGGTGATGGTGCACGGGTGGAATGGTGGTGGGTACTCCCTGGGGAATACAAATGATGTCAAATATAATTAATAAAAAAAAGCTATGATTTGAGTGATAATAAAATGTACAATCCAGCAGACAGGAGACCTGACAAGCAATACAATGAGTTGTTAAGTACTTGGATTCTGAGGCACATTTGTCTGGTTTCAGTCTGAGCTCTGACACTAGCTGAGTAATGTCAAGTGACCCCATCTCTGCTTCTATCTGTACACCTGTGTTCCCTCCTTTTTGACTTTCATATACCTTCCCAATAAACTCTTTCTGCCAGCTCCATCTAGGTGTCAACTTTCTGGAAAACACACTGATGCTATTATTTGACCATGTTTTAGAGGGATGAGGGTATAGGAAAGAGAAGAGAGAGTTAACTGAAGAGCCTAAATCCAGCAGTGATAGTGAGCATGAGCTAATCAAGTATTTGTAATTGATAGCATAGGCAAGGGAAATATCTGGGGAGGAAATCTATGTTGTGTGCATTGAAACTATTTTAACTTTTGGACACTAATGCTACTTATTTTCATGTCCCTGTGAAGGTTGTTGCTATAGTATATTTTTAAGCAAACATCCTCTGAGTTTATAATTTTTAATTAAAAATCAGTCCACCAGACTGAGTCATGGAAGAAGCATTGACAGAAATAGGGGGCTGATTCATGCAATGATTAAGTTATGAGAGATCTGTGTTGTCCTATGGCACCAGTAAGCTTTATCTTCTGTTTTCTAAACAATGTAATTTGATTACTCTTCAAATACTGAGCTTCCTTATTTTCCTATTATGTAAATTAGATATGTAAATTTATATGAGATCAAGATATGTTTTTTTTTCTGTTAAAAAAAAAAGGCAAATAAGCAGACTGACCAGAGCTGGGCTTTCAGATAATTTTCTGGTATTGAGGAAGCATTTTCCTCTCCCTGACCCCACTTGTACGCAGCCCCCTTGTAGTCAGAGACGGTATCTAGGCTGCAATTTAGATACAATACTTGATTACAAAAGAAGAGCCTGTTGGGCTTAATAAACATGGCCAAGGTACAATATAGACAATCAACGTCCTCATCAATAAGTTCTCATTGTCTGTTAAGTGATTTTGAATAGTAACTTAGAAGACATTTATTGTGCATCTACCACACACTAGACTATGGGCAACAACATAAATAGAATATGTGAAACACAATCTTTACATCCAGAGACTCCTGCAATTAAATTCACAGTGATAAGAGTTATTATTGGATAGTAGAGGGCATCTAATGCAGACGTTACCTAGTCTTGATGGGGGTAAAGGGTAGAGTCAGAGAGTGGCTCCAAGGGGATATTTCTTGATAAAGTCACATCCCAGCTGAGCTCTGAATGGTGCATATGAGAGTTTGGGAAAAAAAGCAGCACGGAAAGGCAGCAGGGACAAAAGCCCAAAGCAGAAGGTGCATGGTTGGTAAAAGGACTAGCCAACTATGGAAGCAGTTCAACAAGACTGGAGATAGAGTCCAAGGGAGATGTGGGGTGGCAAGCCCTTGGAGGCTGAGGAGTATCATTTGGATGGTTAGAGCTGTGAGAGTGTTTTTAGTCAGGGAATGGCAAAACTCAATTTTTGGAAAGATTAATGTGACAGCTGAGGGGAGTGCTCAATCCATGTTGCTGCAAATGGCATGAATTTATCTTTTTGGATTAGTATCCCCTTGTGTACATATACCACAACTACTGGGTCCACTTGAGCTCAGCCATCACCTTTACCAGTATGACAACTAAGAGGAGAGCCTGGCAAGTTGTCATTTGATGTCCATTTACTTCCCCTACAATTTAGAAAATAGATGTGTATATATTTATCACACTACTTTATAGCCCATTATTCTAAGTAAACTTGTTCTATTTAAACGTTTTTAAAAAGTTGGGTGCTCCTTGCATTGCTGTAAAACCTATTTGTGTTTTATCAACGGTTATCCAACTAATTCAGTGTCATATTTCTATGACTCTTACAAGTATCGATGAATGGTGAACAAATATTTTCTGACCATTACAATGTCTAAGCAGTCTTGAAAATTGATCTATTTTGCTGAATTAAAAAAGTGGACATACTTTCCAAGGAAAATTTTTTTGAAATATGAAAAGAATAGAATCCTTTGGGATGTTGACCACAATTAGGAAGACTAATCCAGAGTTGGAATCAGAGAAGTAGCTATGCATGCATTGTGCTTGAAAGTAAAATGATAAATGCTACTTAACAGCCAGGCAGAGTCATTTTGCATGGAGGTCACTGAATATGAAATGCAGATATGCATGTGTGTATCCACATTTGTAGCATGAGATCTGATGTTACCAGAGTTGAGGACTGAAGCATGAGTAAAACTCTGTAATCATGGGGGGGGTGGGGATATTTTGTGAAAGAACAGAGATGCATAGAAGCATTCTAGCCATGAAGGAAAATATGGCAGCTTGGACAGAGTCATCAATATCATCACTGGTTTTTGAGATCGAGAAGACCTATTTATTTTTGAAGGACAGAAGGAAGAAGCTGGTAGGAAGAAAGAAATAAGTGATGCTGGAAAATTGTAAATACTCAAAGGAGATATTTTTGACAAAAAGGGAGTATATTCAAATGCAACGTGAAGGTAAACATTTGGAAAGGAGGGAAATAGTTATGCTCAGACAGAAGAGAACAGCAAAGGGACATGTGTTGGAACAAGGATATTTTTGGCATAAAAGATAGAAAGGTAGGGGCCTCCCTGGTGGCGCAGTGGGTTAAGCAACACACTATGAAGGAAACCGCAACCACTGCAGCACGAGTTCGATCCCTGCTGCCTGCCAGGGGGTGGACCCACATGGTGTGGCAGACCTCTCCTGCTGTGCCCGCGGCTCCCCTCAGCAGTGTGCTTCTGTTGATCTGCCTGTTCTGCTCCCTGCTCTCTGTGGTGAATCTTCTCACACACACACCCCCACACCTCTGGCCTATACCCCAGTGCTTGTATGCATAAATAAATAAATCTTTAAAAAAAAAGATTGAAAGGTAGGCATTTTTATGTTTAATGATCTTAGTTTTCTTGGCAAAGTGGGGCATAGGATCATCTGCAAGAATAAAGGGGAGGGGGGTTGAGACCAAAATAAAAAAGAATGGTGGAAGTTTACAGTAGCTATTGTAAGGGATATACTTGGGCAATCAAAAAGATAGCATTTGTGGGAGCCATTAAATATAGCACATCAATAGCATAATTTTGTAGCCTAGACAAAAAAAATGCACATTTATAGCACTAGAAGCTTGTCACTGTTCTGAAAGGAGCACCTGGCTAGATGACCTCACTGTTGTGTTTCTTTTCCTTACAAGAGCCCTTATTTTTTTCAGGTCTTAGCTCTTCTGTATATTCTTCCTCATATGGTCGCCTTTGACCATATCATAATACTTCCTCCTTAACAGGTTACTTTCTGTCATTCATATTCTTCATCATTCAAATAAAACGAACTTTCCAGTAAATGGGCTTTTGGCTGTTTTTTTTTTTTTTTTTTCCTTCTAGGTGCCAAAAGCTGTGGGACTTGGTGGGGAAATGACTAGGAACCAAACGTTGGCTCTATCCTAGAGGTTCTCACAGACATTGAGAACAGCATCATAAATATATTGTTTCAGCACCATGTGGCCTGCACTGTCTTTGAGCAAGAGATGTTATAATCTTTTTTTTTTAAAGATTTATTTATTTATGCATACAAGCACTGGGGTACAGGCCAGAGGTGTGGGGGGGGGTGAGAGGATTCACCACAGACAGAGTGGGGAGCAGAATAGGCAGATCAACAGAAGTACACTGCTGAGGGGAGCAGCGGGCACGGCAGGAGAGGTCTGCTGTGCCATGTGGGTCCCCTCTCTGGCCGGCAGCAGGGATCGAACTCATGCTGCAGAGGTTGCTGTCTGCTTCATAGTGCGTTGCTTAACCCACTGCGCCACCAGGGAGGCCCGAGATGTTATAATCTTGAGCAGTTAGAGTAATCACATTCATTCTTCCTCCAACTATCTTATGTATGCCTACCACGTGTTAAGTGGTGAATAGTAGTGGAGATAAAGGGCAAGGTCTTTGCTCTGTGGATGTGTTTTTTAAGGAAAAGAAGAGAATGAAAGAGTCACAGGAAAAGGGGTTAATTTAGCTTGTGTGACTGGAGAAGTTCTCACCAAGAGGGAAGCTTCAAACTGAGCCTCTACTAGGAAGTCACCTAGACAAAGATGCAGGAACTCATATTTCCCTGCAGAGGGCACATCCCACAATTAGTGATAAGCTTGACCTAATGAGGAACAGAAAGAAGCCAGTGTGACTGGAGAATAATGAGGGAGGGAGAAAAAGGGTAGTAAATATTATTGGAAAGATTGACAGGGGCAAAGAGTGTGAAACTTATTGTAAAGCAAGATTTCAGCATATGAGCCACAACACATTAGTTCTAGAAATTCAACCAGTCCACTAAAGGGTACATGATGCCTTAAAATATGCTTCACAGCAACACCAAAAGACGATTGCTAGAGAGTACGGCTCATATAGTCATTCAACAATCCTATATTGTACACCTATCGAGTTTCAAATATTGTTCTCCATGCTGAAGATCAGCAAAAAATAGTCCTTGGTTTGTGCGACTGAATATGGTGAGAGTGAGTTAAGTGCACTCACTTCATATGGTAATGAAGCAGTAAGTGCAAAAGCCTTGAGTTGAGAGTATGCTTATAATGTTTGAAGAAAAACAAAGAGCTTGAATGAAGAGAAACTAACAGCAGAGAAAAAACCTGGGGGAGGGAAGACAGCGGTCAAAGAGCAGATGGGCCACTGTATAGATACTGGAGTGTATTCTCCTGGGACTGAGAGTACTTAAGGAGAAGTGGTACATTATATTTTTATTTGATAAAAGGAGCACTCCAGCTGTGGTTAGACAAGTGTAAGGGGTCAAAGATTAAGATAGGGAACCAATGGATAGGCGTGTGGTCATATCTAGATTTATTTTAAAAACAATCTGATAAGATTTGGCGTTTCAGAGAAAGAGAAGAATCGACGATAAATTCAAAATGTTGGATCTGGTCACCACTGCTCAATGAGGAAGATAATAAGAATCACAGATGGGGCGGAGGAGGAGGGGAGTTGATATTAAAAGTTTAGTTTTGAAAAGATTAACTTGGGGATGGCAGGGAGAAATCTTAACAGAGAGGATGTTTAGGTCAATCTGTTCATGGGAAATGACAGGAATTAACATAGATTTGGGAGTCAGCAGCTACTGGTAATTAATTTGAGGAAGGGAACCATCTTATTGTTACTTTGAATCAAATCAAGTAACTGATAATGCACACTTTAAGAGGAAAAAGAGAAAGATTGAGGCAAGGAAGCAAGTGACTGGAAGGGAAACCTTTAAATAAGGGTCTGAAACCTATTTTTATAGTCCTGATTATCCACCACCTTTCTATGTGACAATGGAAGGTCATGTTGCTTCAATTTCTTAATTTATGTAGTAAATGGATAGGACAGGATAATCTAAGCTTCCTTCCACTGTTAAACTGAAGATGAAAAATCAGTAGTCATAATCCATAAAGGACTATAATAATGAAAAAATAGATATTCTGTAAAAATATGGACAAAATATAGAGCTCATCAAAGAAAAATACAAATAGTTCTGGAACTGAGATTCAGTAGCATGACTACATTTTTTGACAATTCCCACAAGAACAGTGACAAAATATTTTAAAATAAACTCAAAAGAAAATAAAAATATTATAGACAAGAAAAATTTAAATTCTATGGAGGATTTATAAAAGGTAAAGATGACCAAAATTTAGCTTATTCCTAATAAAAGTACCAATAGGATTTTTAAAATAGAATGACAAATTAATCATGAAATTTATATGGAAGAATAACCATGTAACACATGTCTTCTAGGAATATTCTCTAATGAACTCATTCAACATAGAGCTCCTTTTGCTTAAAATGTATGAACAGAACTTCCAATGGAATTAACAGCGGGTTAGTTAGTTCAGTAAAAAAGTGGTTGGAGGGGCCTCCCTGGTGGCGCAGCGGGTTAAGCAACGCACTATGAAGCAAACCGAAGTCACTGCAGCACGAGTTCGATCCCTGCCGCCGGCCGGGGAGGGGACCCACATGGTGAGGCAGACCTCTCCTGCTGTGCCCACTGCTCCCCTCAGCAGTGTGTTTCAGTCCATCTGCCTGTTCTGCTCCCTGCTCTGTCTCTGGTGAATCCTCTCACTGCCCTGGACTCTGGCCTATACCCCAGCTCTTGTATGTATAAATAAATAAATCTTTAAAAAAAAAAAGTGGTTGGATGTGTACTATTCTAATTCCCCAGGTCACCATTATTTTATTTTCTACAGAGTTGATAAAAATAGTAAGAACCTGTGTAAGCACCATTTATATTACACTATTTAGCATTTTATTTCCAAGAAGTGTGCTCTAGTTTTTTAGCTTGGTATATACTTGATATAATATTTTAGTTACATTTAAATTATTTGCTTACACACTGGACATCTGAATGCAGAATTAAAGCTACCAGAAGTGGGGAGTGATAACAAGGAGGAAAGTGGGGATGGGGCCCAATGGACTATGATAGAGGATTGTGGGTGCTTTGGTGGTGGGTGTGGTGTGGTGACATACATTTGAAGAGTGTGAACCTGTACCCCTACATCATAAACTGTGTTGTAAACCAATGTTCCCTCGATTAAAATGATACAATTTAAAAAATAAAATAATAATAGTCTTGCTTAACTTTAACGATTAAAGTACCAGTAAGGAACTTTATGGCAAAATATATATATTTATATATATATATTTATATAGGTTCTTCTTCTTAGTCTTCTAGACCCAACAACATATAGCCACAAAAAAATTTTAAAAATCCCCTTTGCAAACCTGAAGCTATATTGCTTTCATACAAAAAAACAGGAAACTGAAGATGAGTCATGCTTAGAAACAAATACATCATTTACCCATTTCCACAGGGATACAGCTTTGCTGCTGCTTCTGCCTTTCTCTCATCTTTATTTTGGTTAAGGTGCGAATATAGCCCTTCTCTTAATGGATTATCGGAGAATGCTTACCTCAGCACAGAATGTACAGAAGTCAACGAACTCGAGTTGGTGGTCACTGTTGACCTGAGGATGTAAGGACAGGGTTCTTTGCTTGCCAAAAGGAGGCCTGCCTCCACAGGACGTGTGCATGTATTGAACATTGCACAGATGCTTACACTGGGGAAATTAGCCAGAGATAGACAAGGGACAAGGCCCAGGATATTTAATCTGCCATCGTGTTATTTTTCTTGGCTTCAGTTGAACCCAGATGGTGATCAGTGTTCCCCCAGCACACAGGTTCCATGTAAGAACAGAAGGCGTGTTGCTTTGCAAATGAGGGAAATAGGGTAATCTGACCTAGTCATCTGCAAACACACCAGGATTTCTCCTTGTGAGTCTATGACAATGTAGCTACCTAACAATTTTCTAGTTTTTCTCTTGGTTACCTCTGCGTCTTTAACTAATGCACCGAAAGTGTACAAGTTCTCCAAACTTTCTCAGTACTTTCTTTATACTTTGTACCTTTTCTCACATATTTACTTGTACATGGTCAAGAATAGTGTGTCTTTTGTTCTAGAACCATTTTAAACTAAAACAGTCTATATTCTAAATGTTAAAACTATGAACAGCATATTTATATAAAAATTATAATCAGCTCAACCCAAGGAGGATAAAGAATGTAGAGCAGAGTTACTCAACCTTTATTATACCTTGGAATCACCTGGGGTGGGGGGAGGGTTTTACGAACTACTGACGCCTGGCCCCCAACCCAAGTGGGTCTGGAGTATAACTGGGAGTTGGGGTTTCTCAAAGCTAATCAGTCAAAGTTGAGAGCAAGTACTGGTCAAAAAAATGTAGAACATCTACCCCTATGGAACTCCCTTTCAAATGTGGGATAAAGATTAACGACCCAGAAGAGCAAGCAGGTTGGGGAAAACCAAAAAGTAAGGAGGGGCATTTTATCTACTTTTCATTTGGAATTTAGAACATGTGTCCTAGAAGATTATCCCCCTCCACTCTGTTGCATAAGCTAAAGAAAGATGATGTCTGGGTATGATTAGATTTAGTCCCCAGCATTTCTTCATGCCTTGCAATGACCAGAAGTCTCCACATGCCCTATGGGTGGGGTGCCCATAATGTAGCTGATCTGATGATCATGACTGGTGAGTTCACCTAGGAGCCAACAAAGTGCCAGCGCTTCTCAGCAGGACCAGTTCATAAAGTGAGCAGCTGACACAGGGCACATTTGCAAGGGGCAGCAATATCAATTTTGCCCCCAAAACTGAGAGATGAGGAGTCTTGGACTTGAAAAGTACAGGATGAATCAGCAGAAGTTGGAAAAGAAAACAGAGTTACACTGATGGGTCAGTTGGGGTCAAGGGGATGGTGTGACCAGAGAATCACTAAGCATGGATTGGACTAGACTGAACAGACCACAGATTTTAGATGGCAGTGGGGCGCTCAGTTATCGGGTAACAGTGGCACATTGCCAAGTCAGATATAATGAAAAGGGAGAGACTAGGAAATGAAAATACACATGGAAGAGATGAAATTCCCAAAGATCCTTGGACTTGTTTAATCAAATTATTAATTTCTTTTGCACTTAGAACTGTTGTGTACGCCAGAGGTGTGTATGGGGGTGGTGAGAGGATTCACCAGAATCAGAGTAGGAAGCAGAACAGGCAGATTTATTCAAATACACTGCTAAGGAGAGCAGTGGGCAAGGAAAGAGAGGTCAGCTGCACCATATGTGGGTTAGCTCCCTGGCCAGGATCAAACTCGGGCCATGGTGTATCGTGACAGCGTGAGACTTAACCCCTAGATAACCAGGGAGGCCCCAAAATTAATTTAGTTTTTATACAAGTTTTAAGGATAATTTTATCTACCAGGATTATCTAATCGATATAGAGGTTATCATATATATCTTTTACATTACTGAATTACTATGTGTAAATTACTGACCATTGTATAAAATAATATGAATGTGTTTGAGGGAGATCAAGAAGTGCACTGTGGCCATGAATTTTTTCCATAGAGTCAATATTATGGCACTAGGGTCATGTAATAAAGAATGTTCCTGGCATCGAAGTTGAACTGGTTACAATGCTACATTTGTGTTTGTGTCATATTTAAAGCAAATTTTCTTGTACAAGGTTTTCTTTCTTTTCTGGGTTGAATCTACTATTTACTGGATACTCTTATCCTCTATTTTGGTTTTCTCCTTCATTTTGTTGGTGTACATCCTCAATAATTTCCTTATAAAATATACTGTATTACACATAACATTTTTGAGTTTTTGTATGTCTTAGTCTTAATTATGTTTATTCTAGCTATACCCTTACTAAAGAAGAATAGTCAAGTTCAAAATCATTATCTCCAGAGAATCTCAAAGTTCTATTGATTTCTAACAGAGTTGCTGAAAAAGAATCTGTGAGACATTTCCGTTTTTTATTAGATGGCTAGTTTCTAATGTGAAATTTCATGATGTATCTTAGTCTGACTCCTTTGTCATTCATACGGTTAATGCTTATTGGACCCTTTCAATCACATCTTTCATGTACTGATTTTAATTTTAATTTTGGCAGTGCCATTTTACATTTGAAGAGCCCCTTATTATCTAATTGCTGCTTTTAAAATAATATCTTATTTTGAAGATGAGGTTTTATTTTTCCCATTAGGGATTACCAATTATAATGATTTCCCAGTTTCTTGTAGTTTTTTTTTTTTTCTATCTTGAATTATCTGTTTTTACCTCTTCCCCATTTGCTGCACTAGCAAGCTCAGTTTAATGTTCACTGTAAAATGCGTTTCTTAAAACAAATTTAGTTTGAACAAATAATAGTGATGAACATAATCTTTTGAGTAGAGGAATAAGAATGATTTTTAATGTTACCCATGTGAGAACCATTAATGAAATTATTGTTGCCCATTGTCAATTCCACTTGACAATGCAGGTGAAAGCCTATAATGCTTACTTTATTAAGAATTTCATCAGAAATGTGGTTGTGTATTAAAAAAGTGCTTTATACATAAACTGTACTCAATTCAAAATGTATTAGTTGTGATATGGCAGTGATGTCTTTATAGTCCCTTTTTGCTTCATATTCTCTGGTCTTTATTGCACTTAAACTATGCATCCCTGACTTGCCAAACATACAGAGATTACTGAGCATATAGGCAATACAATTATGTGGCATAATTGACTCCCTAGTGTATTTCTTAAAGCACACCTACTACTTGTTCTTCACACTTCTAAGCATGATCACTGGCAATTTGTAAACCTGAGTATGTTCTCTAGATCTTTGATGAGCAACAGACACTTTGCAGCTAAAATCATGGGCTGCTAAATGCACATTCCAGAATGTGGGACAAAAACAATTGTATGGAGACCTGTGACTTCTTTGTTCTGGTCCCCAAAAAGGAGGGATCAAGGCATTGCTACTCATTGGATTTTAAATGAAGTGCCACATTAGTGCAGAGGCAGTGAACCAGTCTAGTTTCCCACTAACATTCTGAACTGCAGCCCACTGCAGAGTGGTAGGACATGCAGAGGAGACACTAAGACCTACAAGTGTGTATGAGAGAAAAGAGAACAGAAGCCCCCCACATTCTATGTGGTCTTCAAGAAACATGGGGGAAATGGTTGCAAATTGAAGAACTGTTACAGAATCTTAACTTTTGGACTTTCATGTTCATTGCAGAAGTTTGGCTTGAGAGACTCCTTCTTGGATGATCTTAAAGAAAATCTCTGGGAAGTCTTCTGTCCAGCTTTCCTTGTCATAAGGACAATCAAAGCAGGATATGAAAGGTGAGTAATGAACAAACTTTCAGATGTGACTATAATTAACTTCAGAACTCTCCATAATTGCTTCTAACTTTCCATAGGAATTATTTTTGAAAGAAATTTCACTTATTTTGGATATCTAAATCTTGGTTCATAAATTTCATCAACTTGGGAGAAAAACAGGCTGGTTTTTGATAATTAGCTAGACGCCCCCCCCCACACAATGAATGCTCAAAAAGCAGAGTAACATATTGGATACACATCAGAGTATTGAGGTTTCTGTGTGGTGGCCAGGAGAATGCACCTTATAATCCACCCAGAGCCTGTCTGCTGGCTGCTGGAACCCATGATATGGTTCTGGAATCCAAGCCATTGTTCTGAGGCTATGTTTCCTATAGGCTACTCCCAGCCAATGACTAAGAGCCTCAGGGATGCTAAGGAAAGTCTATTCTTGGTTAAATTTGCCTCAAAGAATCTGGGTGCTTTGCCCAAACTTTCTTACACTGCTGATCTTCAACCTTTCTTCCCTGTCTCCTTCACTTTAATCTCTGATGGGTCTCCCAGCCTTTATCAGCTCCTACTTCTCTCACATAAGCATTTCCTTAAGAGATATTTTGCATTTCCCCAAGTAAATCCAATTTTAGCATTGAGGAGGACCTAGACTAATACTCTGTACCTCAGAACAACTTTTATCACTCAGAACCAAAGAATTGCCTGGTTCGTTTTTTCCACCAATGGTTCAAACCTAGACAAAGAGAGCTTTGCATGTATCTTAGAGATGTAACACAGAAACCAGTTTCAGTCGAAGGGTTAAATGACTTATTCTAAGATAGTGGCGATCATTTTGGTCTCACAAACTCTAACTATATGCTTCTGGTGCCACTTCATCCTATGGGTGAGCACTGAAAACCTTAAGCAAGCATTAGAATTATCAGTATTTGGTGTCATACCATTGTTCAATAGGGGCAGACTTCCAAAAACTGGATTGGGACACACTTTGGATTCCTACCTTAACGTGTTTCTAAAGACAATGAACATTTTCTGTCCCACTGACTTGCAACCAGCACAGACAATCCAAATCATTGTTTTGTTATTTAGGGTAAAGTACTTGAGTTCCAAACTCTCCTGATTTAGTCTTTCTAGGAAAGATTTTCTTAAAACTGTGAAATGTTTGAAATGCACTTCTGCCATGAGAAAAGACCTGACTTAGTTTTGAAAAGAGAGAATGATAGCTGGGGAGAAAGGTCTTGGTTTGGGTAAGACTTTATAAAGTTGTGTGTTGAGGAATTACATTTCCTGTCTCTGGGGTCTGAAGTACATGTTCCCTCATTAGACTGCTTTATTCCAGCTGTTGACAAGCCAGAATCCATATCATGAGGAATATGGATTCACAGCTCCAAAATGTGATTCGAAGTGTTTTCTAGGGGCTTCTCATCTATCCTCTGTGAGGGATGGAGGGAATTTCTGTCTCCCAACAGAGACTTAACCCCAAGGACCATAATCCGGGAGTAGCACACTAGGGAAATATGGAGGTGGTTGCCCATGAGGGCTTTCAAAAATCTTATAACTGAATACACTGTAAAGAGGGAGAAGCCAAAAGCACTTTGATAAAACAAGGCTGGTTATCATAGTGCTATTTTTCCGCATTCTCTAGAACTGCATTTACTGTTACTGTATGATTGACACAAAATATAAATTCTAAAGGAAAATCAGATAAAATGGTAAAAACACAAAGCACCATTCTTTTGTGACCTGTTCCATGGTCTTTGTGGCTGTGATCCCTGGCATATACTGAGATAAGAGGTGAGGCCTATGAAATTCTATAGCATCACAAAATGTCACAAGATGCTGGTCCTGTGGGAGCCCTGTGGAGAAGGGACTTTAAAGGCCAGCTCTCTGCAGTTAGGTTGTGTGGTAACCCACATGCTCTAGGACCTCCATCCCGAGTGCATGCAGTCCTCTCTCTCCCCTAAGGTGAGATTTTCATAATCATTAGTAATCTTAATAATTAAGACACTAATGATAAAATAGCTTATTAAAGCAAGAACCTCAATTTAAAATCAAATTGAACTTCTGCTATCATTATAGGATAAGATTAAATCCATCAAGCATGACCTAGAAGGATTGTAAAGAGTTGCCAATGTCTCTTCAGTAATTCCAGTTACTGACTTACCAGAACCCAAATTTCTTTTTAATCACAATCCAGTTCATCTCTGAATGTGGCTCCTTTGGGGTGGGGTAGGGGGTGGGAGGGTTTCTTTATAGGATGGAGGGGGTTGTTGAGTGAATAGTAAAGAGCAAGGTTAGAGATCTACATTCTATCTCTGCTTTGTATTTGCTTTAAGTCCTACAGCAAATACTGAAAGAAATTCCAAAAGATATAAAACTTATGACAAGGAATGTAAGGGAATAAAATTAATGATTAATGCTAAAACTTTAAATCTCCAAACTGGGAGATGTCAGTCTCCTTGCTTCTGTGTCCCTGTTTTACCATGTTTCTATACCAACATCAGCCATGAATATGACAGTCATTTTAAGTATATTGCCATATTTACTTTTTGGTGCCTAAGTAAAAATCAGTGGGTGCCTATAGATCCACCTCCATGAATGTTTCATCACTTCAGTTTGTGGACCCATTTGCCAGAATTTGGAGTTATTTTCATGACCCTGGAGATAGAATTAGCTATGATAGATTCACTCTCATAACACAGCACATCTACTAGGAGCCACGGCCTATAGGGTTTTTTTTTTGATTAGCTGCCTCCCTTCAGTGGGGTCTCCTGCTTTTGAAGATGTCAGCAGCTAGTGGAAAAACACTGGGCTTCTACCTCTGGTGATGAAAGTAACTGGGTACATGCAGGTTATCCTTGGAATCATGCATGATGCTTCTCAGGACTAAAGGTGTGGATTAGCCATGCAGCTATAGAACATAAGGTACCACTTTGTTCTTTGTTCTGGTAGTTCTTAGGTTTATTACTGTCATTTAAAAAAATGCAAGATTCTGTTCCAAATGATAATAACAATACTCAATATTGTATTATGTGCCTGACACTATTGCTAGAATGTTGCACACACTAAATTGTATAATCCTCATAGATAACATCCGTTGAGGTAGATAGTACTATTATCCCCATTTATAGATGGGCAAACCAAGTCCAGTGGAAAAAAACTTGTTTGTGGCTCATTGGAGAAGAGCCTGACTGTCAGCCTGGGTCGTCTGGCTTCAGAATGAAGCTAACTCTTAGTCTCCCTGTTAGGCTAATTCATCCTCTCAACTAGGAAGATGTTCATACAGAGTTGCCAGAACCTGAAGTAATTTCAGGTTAAATATAAATCTTTATTCTTTGATTTGACGAATGAAGATTTGCATCATGTGTGCAATTCTATATCCATGTTTTGAGAGAGAAGTTGGCAAATGTAGTTTGTTTAGCGCTACACAGCCGAGATGATGAAAGGTTTGAGACTCTTTTAACATGAGTATTGGAATAAGGAAGGAATGAATTAAATGACTAAGAAACAGGAAGTAGCTGTGCAAACAGCCTTAAATACACAAGTAAGGGCTTGTCCTCAGTATGGACTAAGCTCATTTCAGTTCCTAGTGTAGGGCAGAACTGGGATGATGAGGAGAAGTCATAAGAAAAGCAAGTTCATTTTTGTTTTTTTTTTTTTAAATGAGAAAATATATTAAACTTTATACAGTTGGTGTAGAAATGTATACAACTTTCCCAAGGGCAACTTGATACAATGTATCAAAATATAAAATGTATATAGCCTTTAACCCACTAATCCAACTTCTAAAATGTATTCCAAGAGGAAAATTGTGCATGAACAAAATGATACATTTATTGGGATGTCCATTCCAGTTTTATTTTTGCTGTCTCCCAATCCATTAATAGGGACTGGATGAGAAAATTAGAGTATAATTTGGAATAAGAACAACAACAACAATAATAGTAATAACAATAAAGACACAGAAACCAAAAATGAAAAGCTAAGGACAAATCAAGTTCATTTTTGAATACATGGAATTATGTGAGAATGGAACAACTGCTATGAAAGTTGGTGAACTCCCCATGCCTATAGCACCTGCTGGGAAGGACTGGGGCTTTGTGAGTCAGCATAGGAATATAAACTGGGTGACATCCAGGATCAATTCCCTCTCCAAGATTTATTGTGGGTTGATTTTACCCTTTCAGAAATGCAGCGGACACCACTTTCAGCCATTCTCAAGTAGAGTCCCTAGAGCAGCTTTAGGGAAATAGGGCAGGATGGAAAGAATTGCTAGGCCACAACCAAGACAACAAGTGTCAGGTTCTGACTCCACCAACTAAATGTGTTACTCTTGCAGGTAAGTCTGATCCTCACACCCTTCATTTATGTAACTTCAAAATGGGAGAAAATGGATGTCATCACTCTGGAAATGTCTAAATAATAATCTAACTTTTAGAGCCAGATAGGCATCAGTTATTTGGAAAATAGAATGCACCAAAGTAATTCTGTGCACAGCATTCTGACTCATGGTGGAACTGTTATACAAGGAGCACTACAAATGATCATTTCAGCACATTTTCTGGACATCAAGCTTGCTAATAATCCTTATGCCCCTATATATTTTGTTATAATGTGGAGATCACGTCAGCAATTTCTTTTCCTTTACTCTCCATCTTACCCATTCTGTACCAATTCAATTTTGTTACTGTGATTCAGAACTGTCCTTGGCTGGGAGAATCTAGTTTCTTGGGCCTACTGTGTTCAAAACAGTAACAGTGCAGCTTTACTATAATTAATGTTTCATTCTGTGTAAAACTAACATTTATGAGAAAACATCTATAAAAGGCCAAGTTCTTATTCTGCCTACAGAAAACATTCATCCTGCTTGTATCTTTTTGGTCAATTTATACTTCAAACATTGTTTTGCAGATGATAAATTAATTTGTGAGCATCTGCAAACTACTTTGCAAAACCCTTTGCAAACCCACGCATGGCCTAACAGTACTCAGAATATACTTCCTATGTTTTAAAAGGATTTCCCCCCAAATCATGACTGTAATGTTTTTAAAGGTATGGCTCATATATGAAATCTTCACTGTATGCACATACCCATTTCTATGCATCACTATTCAAATAGAAACTGATTAGTTCACTTGAGATGGAAAAAAAAAATCATTCTAAGCAAATGTTGGCATTGGTTCCTTTTATCTGAAAAAGATGGTAGTGGATTTGCAAAGAATAATTCCCCATTTACCCAAATCTTGGTAATGAGAAACTGACATGAGAACACACTTAATCATCCTACTACCCAACACCTGAGGCTCAGAGACTCCCACTTGAGTGCTCAGGGAAATAAATACACATCACACAATTCAAGGGCAAGCCCATGCCCTCTCCTAACATCCCACAGAAAATCTGCATTTCATATGCTTAAGTGCCACTTCACTCCATTTCAATAAAAATTGAATTTAATTTGGTCTGAAAAACTTGCTTTCTCCAATGTATGGGGGGGGGGGGGGAAGAAGCTTGTGCTATGGGGATCAGCTACTGCAATCCATGTGGTTATTCAAAAATAAAGGGGTTCACTATCACTCAAAAATAAAGGGGTTCACTATCACTCAAATCTGTATTACGGTTAATTAATTTAGCCTTCATAACAAATGATCTGAACTACAAAGAAGGCTTATCAGCTAGTTTCCAACAACTGAAGGATAAAAAACTGAATGAATAGTCTAAGAGATTTAGCAAACAAACTGTTTGCCATTTGGGAGTAAATTACTGCTATGGAGAAGGGAAAAGTGCCCCTTGATTGAAATCAATTAAAAGGAACCTAATACTGACCTCACTGAAGAGAGCTTAAATATCCCACCTACCCAGTAATGGTCTAAATAGAGTTCCAAAGACCCAGAGCCCTCATGAATATTCTGAGAATTTAAAATGCCAAAAGAGGGAGGAATGGGGTGGAGGAGAGAGGTCTTTGCTTCTAAATAATAGCTGCTCTCCTGTGGTTATGCTTAGTCTTCCAGGCTTCGCTTTTCATGCTCTTTATTGAAATTGCTCAGATCTTTAACTGATCTCCCATGAGAGCTCAAAAGCCTTAAGCTAATTACATTTGGCTGAGATATGCTTGATGAGATGGGAAGAATATAAAGCTTTTGAAAGGGTGAAAAATCTCTAACCATCTGCTGGTGGTGTTACTAAAAGAACAATAGGGGAGAAGAAGAAGGGCAGCTAGCCAAAGTGGAAAGGTACAGGATTTCTTTAATTACTGGGTCAACGAGACTATTACTGCTTGGAATGTCGGAAAGGCAACCACAGTGCTCAGTGAAGAAGCAAAGTCAATGGACACCAAAACAAGAACCCATTTTGAGGGAGTAAACGGGAATTAGAGCATTAGATTGGCATTTCTAGTTAGAAATTACAGTTAGATTAGGAAAAGTAGTGAAAGATTCCTAAGTTGGAATTCGGTTTCAGAACAACCTATGTAGTTCTCTTCATGTTACTGGTGGTCCTCAAAGGCAGTTTGGATGGAGTCCTGGTGTTCCCTCCAATGTCATCAGCCAGGCAGTTGCTTCTGTTATACTTGGCAATCCAGGTGAACAACCTGCATTTAGCTTTCAAATCAATGCCCCAGGTGGTGATTCAATATGGCAAACAGCTTATGTGTATCACTTTAAAGGCTCTGTTCATTTTCTTTTCCTTTTCTTTTCTTTTTTCAAATAACTAATCCCTTCAAATTCAGCTGAGAAAATGTTAGATTCTGGAAGACAAACTGACATAAATCAAATAGGGAACTGCTAAATCAAAACTTATTTTTCCTTTATATAGGGTAACTCCTGCAACTTGAGCAGCAGTTATGCCCAGAATATTTCTATTCTTTACTCCATTTTGGGGGGGAGGGGCATATTCTCAGAGTGGGTAACCTGTTTCTATAAATCTGTCTTTCTGCTTGTCTACCTACCTGCTTATCTATCATTTTTGCTTTGCTTAAATATGCCATCCCCCAACAAAAATAAGGTAGAGGGAATGGTTAGATTTGGATGTAAAATACTATAGTAAAGGTGCCCCTCACCATACGGGGTACAGACCAGCAGTATTACCTGGGAACTTGATAAAAGTGCAGAATCCCATAAAGATCCATTGCATCAGAATCTTTGGGGAGTGGAATCCAGGGATCTGTGTTTCAACAAATATGCTAGTTCTTAAACACATATAAGGTTGAGAGATACCATGTTAGAAAAATATACAAATTATGTTTGTAGTCTGTTTGACCTTAAACCATTAGAAAAATTGAGGAATTCTCTTTTCCCATTTTGTGGTATGATGCAATCAGGGAAAGCCAAATTGGAAAGTTTTTTGGAAATAATTTTTGTCTTCTCTCTCCTAGAGTATTGGTTGGATTTTAACTTTAATTGTTCTTTTTCTTAGATCATAAAATAGAAACCAACTCTCTTTCTTCCCTTCATCATTCTTCCTTCTCTTCCTCTTTGATTTCATTCTTTCTCCTTTTCATTTCTCTTCCTTCATTTCCCTAATACCTTTTATTCCTTTAAATCATATCCTTTAAATCAAATATTCTCCTGGCACTTATTGTGGCCATAGTAATCAAATTTATCTGTATTAGATTCAAGTTGTACATGCAACGGAGAATGTCATTAAAAGGGATTGGGTCATGATAATAAAAATGCTGCCTAATTTAGCATAAATTATAAATGGCAGGATAATTTTATGGTAATTCCCAACAAGAACATGGAGCGATATTGAAGCCACTCTTCTCTGGGGATCTATTGAGACAAGCTTGAAGTTTTGAAAATGTTTTGGAGAAGTCATGTGAAAATGTATCAGCTTCCTCTTGTTCCGGTAACAAATTGCCACCACCTACTGTGTGGTATGGTGATCTAATATAATATAAATTTGTTATTTTACATTTGTTGGAGGTTGGAATCTAAAATGATTTCTACAGTGCCAAAGTCAAAGTTTTACTTTCCTTGAGGCTATGGGGAGAAATACATGTCCTTCCTTGTTCCATATTTTAAAAACTGCCCATGTTCCTGGTCTCACGATAATCTCATCCATCTTAAAAGCTAGCAAACAAAGCATTTTCAACTCTCTGGTCTCTGTCTCGCTCTCTCTATATATAGTATATTATTTATCCTATTATATATAATTACCAGATTTTCTTTTATACAAATTTAAAAAATGACTGTTAATTTTGAGAAGTATTTCCTTACTTGAAAATTATGTCCATATTTTATATGTCTAAAAATGTGTGCCATACACTTTTAAATCCTAAATACTACTTTATGAATTATGCTCAAAATATGGAAAATGAAGGAAAGGTCAAGTGAATATTGCATAAATTTGAGGCATAAACTGAATTTGATATGTGGATAAGGAACATTCTTTTTTGAAATATGTATTTAAGAGGAAATATCAAATTCCCACCTTCCATCCATATTTTGCTGAACTTAATTAGTTTCAATTAAAAATTAAGGCTAGTAAATTATGACAAAATTTATGAAAATGAAAAGATGGGCTTCTATATAAAAAATACGAGTTCTAACAATGAGATAATATTTATTGGTTAGACTCTTGACGGATTCATCTTAACATTTACTTTGAAAATTAACAATGAAATAATCACATACATTCAGCCCAAACCCCTCACTATTGTCGGAATGCATACTTCTTTTTCCTATTTTTTTTTTAGTTATTGTAGCATATGTCATAAAATAAATGTAGTGAAACATTCAAGTAGCAAATTTCCTAATTGTTTCAATCTTGATTATAAAAACACATTGAAAGTAAATCCTCACCATAAAGTAAATGAAAAAAATAATTAACATTCATACTATTTCTTATACAACCTGTTCTTTATATAATATGCTGTAATGAAGACACCTGATGTATAAAGAGTAATAGAAAGAAACTGAGTTTCCTTCTATAACTGTTTCTTTACCAGTTAAATTTGAAATCCAAATTAGAGTGGGTATACCTTTTATACCATCAAGAGTCCAGAATTTCCTTCATCTGATGAGTCAACTAAAGTGGTTAAGTCTAAACCTATGTACATTATGTTTTTTATTGAAGTAACATTGGTTTTGAACACCAGTTTTCAAGTGTTCAGTTTTATCGACCAACTATATACTAAATTATGTTTGCACCAAAAGTCTAGTTTCTGCACATAGCCACATAATTATCTCCACCCCCCTTTTCTGGTAACCTCCATTTTGCTTATAGTCTAGGAGTTTGCATTGTTTGTTCTTTCAAATGTTTTTCTTTACCACAAATGATGAAATACAATGGTATTTCTTTTCCTTTATTTGACTTACTCACTTAGCATAATACCCTCAAAGTCCAAACATGCTGTTGAAAATGGCAGAGTTTCATATTTTTAATAGATACTAAGTAGTATTCTGTTATGAGTCTATAGCCCATCTTCCATATGCATTCATCAGTTAATGGTTATTTAGGATGTTTCCAACTCTTGGCTATTATGAATAATCCTATGATGAAGATGGGGGGACATAGAGTTCTTCAAATATGTGTAGACCCAACTTTTCCACTTTTGCTGTTGGATATTCATTAAGATATCACTAAAGTCAATGATTAAGAGTTAGTCACCTATGTTTTATGTATTTTATGGCTTCAGTTTTTTTTTTTAAGATTGATTTATTTATACATACAAGAACTGGGATACAGGCCAGAGGCATGGGGGCGGGGGGAAGAGGATACACCAGAGACAGAGTGGTGAACAGAACAGGCAGATTGACTGAAATAACTGCGTGGGGAGCAGTGGGCGAGGCAGGAGAGAGCTGCTGCACCATGGGTCCCCTCCCTGGCCTGGGATTAAACTTGTGCTGCAGAGCCTGCTGCTGCTCCATAGTGTGGTGCTTAACTCCCTGCACCACCAGGAAGGCCCCTGGCTTCAGTTCTTACAGTCAAAGCTTTACTCCATTTTGAGTTAATTTTTGTGTGTGTATAAGATAGTTATCTAGGTTCATCCTTTTGCATGTGCATGCTTGCATTTATTAAAGAGACATTGCTTTATTTTTATGCTCTTAATTCATAAATTAGTTGCCTTACTTGTGGCAACTATTCTGTTGGGTTTACTTCTATTAGTGAGTCAGTTCTGTTCTATTCATCTGTATGTATGTTTTTCTTCCAATACCATGTTGCTTTGATTATATATCTTTGTAGTATAGTTTGAATTCTGGAATATGATAACTCCCAATTTTTGTTCTTTTTTCTCTCAGGATTTTTTGTTATTGACGGTCTTTTGTAGTTTCATATAAACTTTCCATATGTTTTTACTATTTCTGTGGAGAATTCCATTGGAATTTGATAGGGATTATATTAAATCTGATTACTAAGGTAAAAGTTATTTTAGCAATGTTAATTCTGAAACAGCATGAGATAGCTTTCCATTTTTTGTGTCTTCAAATTCTTTTAGTATTGTCTTACAGTTCCTGGTGTATAGTCCTTTATCACCCTGCTTAAAATTAATCCTAGGTATTGTATTCTTTTTGGTGATAATTATAAACAGAATTTTCTTAATTTCTTTCTGTGATGGCTCATTGTTTGCTTATGGAAATGCAACTAATTTTTGTATGTCAAGTTCGCAGTCTTCAAATTTACTGTTTTTCATTTATTATTTCTTATTTTTTTTAATTTATTTATGCATACAAGAGCTGGGGTACAGGGCAGAGTCGCAGGAGGTGAGAGGATTCACCAGACAGAGTGGGGAGCAGAACAGGCAGACTTACTGAAACACACTGCCGAGGGCAGTAGTGGGCGAGGCAGGAGAGGTCTGCTGTGCCATGTGGGTCCCCTCCCTGACCTGCGGCAGGGATCGAACTCATGCTGCAGTGACTGTGGTTTGCTTCATAGTGCATTGCTTAACCCGCTGCGCCACCAGGGAGGCCCTATTATTTCTTATGTGTGTTTTTTTTTTTTAAGATTTATTTTTGCACACAAGAGCTGGGGTACAGGTCAGAGTCCAGGGAGGTGAGAGGATTCACCAGAGAGAGAGTAGCAGAACAGGCAGACTGACTGAAACACACTGCTGAGGGGAGCAGCAGGCAAGGCAGGAGAGGTCTGCTTCGCCATGTGGGTCCAATCGAACTCGTGTTGCAGTGGCTGTGGTTTGCTTCATAGTGTGTTGCTTAACCCACTGCGCCACCAGGGAGGCCCCTATTTCTTATAGATTTTTGTGGAGACTTTGGGGCTTTCAATGTATAAATACATGTCCCTAAATAATGACAGTTTAATTCTTCCTTTGCTATTTGTATATAGTCTGTTTTCTTTTCTTGTATAATTTCTGTATAGGACTTTAATACCATGGTGACTAACAATGATGACAGTAGGTATTCTTGTCTTTTTCCTAATCTTAGAGGAAAATCAGGTTTTCAATGTTGAATGTGAATATAGCTGTGGATATCTCATAGATGGTTTTTATTATGTTAAGGTAATTTCATTTTAAATCCAATTTTGAGTTTTTGGCATTAATTTGTTTTCAATCTTGTCAGGTGCTTTCTCTGCTTCCATTGAGATGATGACATAGGTATTTCCCTTCATTTTGTTGATGTGGTATATCACAATAATTGATTTGCACATGTTAAAGCATCCATGGAGTAAATTAAATCCCACTTTATCATGGTCAGATCCTTTTTATATTATTGATTAGGTTTGCTAGAGTTTTGGGTTTTTTTTTTTTTTTGCATCTACATTCATCAGAGATTTTTGACCTACTGTGTGTATGTATGTTATCCTTGTCTGGTTTTGGAATCAAGGTAACGTAGCTTCATAAATGCTTTTGGTATGTTTTCTCAATAAAACTTTCCTTCCTTTCACTTTTTTTTTTTGGAAAGAATTTGTGAAGGATAGGTATTAGATTTTCTTGAAAGCTTGGTGGAATTCACAATGAAGCAGTCTGGTGCTGGACTTTTGCTTTAAGTAAGACATCTGACTACTGTATTGATTTCCTTATTAGTGATTGGCCCATTCAGAATTTCTGTTTCTTCATGATTCAGTATTGAGAGTTGTATGCTCTTAAGACTTTATCCACTTTTCCAAGTTGTCCAATTTGTTGGTGTAGGATGCTCACAGTAGTGTCTTATGATCCTTTGTGTTGCTTTGGTATTTACTGTAGTTCCTCCTCTTATCTTTTGATTTTACTTAGAGCTTTCCCTTTTTTTTTTTTCCTAGTGAGTATGTCTAAAGGATAGTCAATTTTCTTGATATTTTCAAAATTTCATTTGATCCTTTGTCTTTTGATATCCATTTCAACTTTTCAATTTAATTTTTATTATTTCCTTCAGTCTACTGCTTTTTGACTTTGTTATTCTTTACTTCCTTTAGGTAAAAATTTATATTAATTGATAATTTTTGTTTATTGAGATAAACCTGAATTACTATATACTTCATTCTTGGTGTTACTTTTGCATCACCCTATAGTTCTAGAAGGTCATGTATTCATTTTAATTTTTTTCCATGAATGTATTTTCTTGTTTGACTTCCTTATTGCCCAAATAACTATTAAATATGTTGTTTAAGATACATATATTTATCATTTATTCAGCTTTCCTGTCAAGGTTAGTTAGTAGTCTCATATTCTGATCAGAAAATGTGTTTATAAATTGAATCTTCATAAATTTATTGTTTTGTGTGTGTATGTGTGTAACAACATATGGTCTATCGTTTACAATACACTGAAAAATGTATATTCTGCTTCTTTGGATAGGATATTCCTCATATATCTCTTACAACCATTTGGTCTAATGTGTAATTAAATGCTATTGTCTGGGTAATCTAAGCACTGATATAAATGAATATCAAATGAGTGTTGAAGTTTACTAGTACCATAGTGCTGTGAATGTGTATTAACAAGTGTTTTGTATTTTGGATGGATTTACCATTTCCTCACTCTATAATGCCCATCTTTATTCTGGCTGAAGATGTTTTCTCTTTTTTTTATTTACCATTCACTTGGTATGTCTTTACCATTTTACTATGAATCTATTTTTGTCTGTAGAGCTTATCTACTATAATCAACATAATTGGGTCATATTTTTAATCTATCCAGTGACTATACCTTTGATTCATGATTTCGGACCATTTATATCCAGTGAGATCCTTGAGGCCTATAGCCATCATTTATCTTTTGTTTTCTGATTATTCATATTTCCATTGTTTCACCTTGTGTTTCTATTTCATTTGGTTTGTTTTTCATGATGATTCATTTCCTCCCTTTATTATATTTTGTAGTCAACTTAAGGTTTGTGTAAAACATTTCATATCTAAGTCTTTTGTGCTGATATCATCTTGTTGTCACTCTTTCTGTAGGTCCTCCTTTTTGTCTTACCCTTTAAAGCTTTTTCTCTTTTGAGTTATTCCCTTTTGTATTTCAAGGCTGCTGTTTAAGTAACAATTATTTTTATGTTTCTTTCCCTTTAACATTTATGCTATAATTAGCTATTTTATAATTTATTCGAGATAGTTGTGACCTTTTGATCCTGTCTGTTTATCACCTTACTCAAGATTATATGTACTTTAATTTTTTTTCCCCAGCAGGTTGGGGAGGGTTTGGTCAGAGCAAACAGGAGGCCTGCAGTCAGACAAAGCACTGTGGCAATAAACCTGTTTCCCCAAGGCCAGCAGTACATGTTTGCATAAATATGCGTATGTATGGACAAAGCCTGCATAATTTAGAAGTTGTTCTGTGAATAGGAGGGGTTTCACATTCAAGATAATCTGGGTTATATTCACAAAGATGCTATAGAGTGGGGGTTTGGGGTGGGTAACAAATTGCTTTTGGAAAAGGCCAGATAGTAAATGTTTCAGACTTTGCATATTTTAATAACCTTTTTTTTTTTGGTGGACATTGACATTTGAACTTAATGTAACTTA
This sequence comes from Galemys pyrenaicus, assembly GCA_019455555.1. Lineage (NCBI taxonomy): Eukaryota > Metazoa > Chordata > Mammalia > Eulipotyphla > Talpidae > Galemys > Galemys pyrenaicus. The sequence continues at coordinate 1,426,117 of JAGFMF010011428.1, read as the reverse complement.
TATGTTTCAGAATTATTCTTTCCAGTCATTTAAAATTTCTTAGTTCACAAAGCTATACAAGATAGTGGGCCAAGTTTGGCTCAGGATCGTTAGGTACAGCTAATTGTTCAAAAATTTTATCTTCTCAACTCTAAGAAGCATGAGAATATGTATACTGAGAGGAAACTGAATATCCTGGGGGTTATGCTAGTCTTTGTTAAGTCAGAACTAGTAATTAGATTTTTTTAATCGTATTATTTCACACACATAGAATGTAAATAATCATTGGAAACATGAATTACATGCATAAAAGTAAGCCTATAGGCAATATATAATACATCTAAGTGAGTTATATAATATAGTAATATATTTTGCATATAATATGAGTCATATAATAAGCAAAATATATGAACAATATAAATATAACTGGTAGATGAAAAAACTATATAGTGCATAGTTTACTTTTGATTATATAATTTACATTTGTGAGATTTTTGTCTATTTCACATGAATCTTATACCAAGGCCAACAGAGTGCAATAAAAACAATACATATATGATCCTTATTTACTATATATACAGCAATCTTAGGTGTGTAACAAGTATTTGACGAATGAATAAATGAAACAGTTTATCACTCATATGAAGTAGGAGATGGTGACCCAAGTGGCTAGCAAGAATCTCATTACTAGTCAAATATAATCAGGAAAAAATAACTTTAATCATTTATATGTATATTTTATATTACTATTAAGTTTTCCTTCCCGAAGCTCAGCTCAGTTTGTATTGTGAAAAAAATGAATTTGTAATACTAGGGTGCATTGTTTCACATCTTAACATTTAAAAAGTAGTGAATTGTAAAATATTTGTCATTGCATACAATCAAATTCATCACAAAGTTCTAATATCCAAAACAGAAGTAACAAAATTTACAGGTAGGTTTCAAAGTTGATGAAAATTTGAAAATACTCAAAGAGGGAGGGATTAGGGAAGGTAGTCAATCAGAAGTTTTAGCAATGGTCTCTAAATAGCAAAAAATGTAGAGCATAAGCAAATAATAATAATGAAGACTTAAGAAAACAGCCAATGACTTCTAATTCCTTTACAGATTCTCTTAGATTCTGAACCATGAAAGTTTTAACAACATAGAGGACAACTGTATGAAAAACAAGTAGCTGGAGACTGGCAAAAAAGCGTTTCAGAGATAGGACCTTGAATCTGATCTTTTAATAATACTTTCTCTAATTTACTTCACTACCTTATTTAATAAACTTATGTATTCGGAAAAGTGTTTTATGATAAGTTTACATGTTGTTATTGAACACCTATAACATTAAGAGCCTACATGAGAAATCACCTTAAATTAGCAAAATTAAAATATTTCTTAGGACACGTTAAATGTAAAGTGACAGTGCTGCTTCGAATTGAGGCATTTATATACCTACATACACGGTGCATGCACATCTGCAGTATATGTAGAATAGTAGTCCTGCACATAAAACAATGGTGGATTCAGTTAAGTGGGAAAGTAAGGTCAAACTGACAGTTTTACCTTCAGTATACCGTCCAAAAAATTGTCTAATACTTGATTTTAGAAGAAAGAGATGCCTGGTTCTTTTAGTGGAAAACTAGATGTTGCCCAGCCCATTCTATGGGAGTATCTCATTCTATGAGCTATTCTTTTTACTAACTTTCTATCATCTAGACTATTACACATCTCTAGAGTTAACTTGCAGAAAAATTGAATAGAGATGAACTTATTCATAATTGTGCAAATGTATTCTAACTAGTAGAGAATACGTTGTTACGTTGTATTTTCCTATATGACATTAACAGCCTCAGATTTCAGTTTCTGAACTCTGTGTACACATGCACACACTTTTGAATTAACTTAAACACCTTATTGGTCACTTCATTAGTGACTGAAATACAATCTATTCACTTTATATTTGTGTAACTCATTTTGTTTCTAAAATTTACAACAGTATTATTTAATATCTTGGAGAAGATGGCAATATAATGACCATGACATCAAATGTTAACAATTATACTCACTGTGTTTAGAGAAGGCCTGTTTTCTGGAAAGCATATATAATATTTAATTTTTTGCTTTCAGCTTAATATTTTCATTACTTGTGATAAGAATTAAGGTAATTCATCCACAGAGAATTATAGAACTCTAATGGAGCAAAGTAAAATAAAAAGTTGAACACCTCGAGATAGAATACACACGGAGAGGTCTGTTTTGTCTTTTCAAGTTATCTTGAATGGCTACAGAACTAAATGCCTCAGTACCAGAGGAAACACCAGACATGAGGCATGATACAAAATTAAAATGAAATTGCAAAAGAAGGGGAAGAAATTTGAAAACACAAAGGAGATCCAGGGACATGGCTGGATACTAAAGATTTATCCCTGGAAGGGATGGATTAAAATTGCAGATTTTAATCTTAACATTTACAGTTCACTTAAGCCTATATCCATCCTTGAGTTCATGGTACTTCAGGGAGAGAGATGAGAGGTATCCAAGTGGAAGTGTCTGGTAGAAGGTTAGAAACCACCTTATAGTGAAAAAGAAAGATGAGATCAGGCGTGTTCAGGATGAGATGGCCATAGACACTGGATCTTTGTGGAAGGTCAGTGAGATACATGCACATGCTGAGGTGTGAAGTTGTACTCCTAAAATTATATAGTTATGTAACAAGTGGCAAATCAATAAAATTTGGGGAAAAAAAGAAAGACATAGGTTGAATTGAGAAGTCATCAGAGGCAGGAACTTGAAGCCTGAGACTAGAGGGAATAGACCTTATCCCAGAGAATTCTCAGATATTGGGAGGGACTGTAGATCCCATCAACATGCAAATGAAAGTTTAGGGAAATTTTTTCTAAATCTGAAAAGACAAGACATCACAGAAAGCTGGAGGATATGGCCACATTTGAGAGGCTTACCATATACTTTCTTATTGGGTAGTTACATGTGAAGTTTATACATATTTAATCTAAATTTATAAACATACACATATTATGAAACAAAATTATAGCAGTGGGTAAACTTTTCATTTTTAACTTTGAATTCATAGGTTACATTTTCATTTGCAGGAGAAACATGTAGATTAGTATTTTAAGAGCAATGTTAAAAGTAAACATGAAAATATATCTTCTGCAGTGTAGTAGGAATAAACTGGCTTGATGTGTATGTATTTCAAACATGATTATGAAGAAAACCTAAATAATTTAATTTTTATCATTTTTATGTTCAATATATTTAAACACTTAAAAATGTTTCGTGAAACCTGAACAGAGACCATTTAAAAATGAAACTGCCGTAATAAACTATAGTGATACTAGTGTAAAAAATACAGCATTACTAATATCATCGACTTCAGTTGAGAAGTTAAGACTTTCTGAAAACAAAGTTCCAATAATTTGCTTTATTCCTCAATATGCAATTTCACGTAATATTTTGCATGACTCAAAACTTTGCCTCAACTATGATCCTCTATAGCAAAAGACACCAGCTGGAGTATGGGAGCCTGGAAGGCACAAATGCTGTCTGGTGCTGCAATGCCAGTGGGGAGCCTGCTTTTCTAATGCAGGACGAAGTGCTCTGTCAGCAATGTAGGTATTCTATCAATAATGGAAAACACCAAGGGCTGTAGAGTGGTGCTTTGTAAATAAAAATAAATCTGGCTAGTAGGAACAGGAGAGAAAGTGTTTCATTAACTATGTGTTCACTAAAAGATGAAGCAGTGGCCAGAGAAGCTATAAGAAAAGATGCTTATTGTGTGGATACAGATGGTGATGGGAATCCAGCTTGATTCTGAGTCCATTTGGTGTGCTAACCTAATTTGAACTTAAAAGGTATTTTCTCCCACTGCAAATACTGTTGGAGAATATTAGACACCCAATTATTGGTTAAGCCCACAATGAAGAATGGTAAATTTTACATATTTTTTTTTGTCTGGTCTAGGACAGACAATAGAATACAGTAATCTGGATAAAGCCTAAGATTTTGGTTTTAACAGGTTTTTGATGACCATTAGTTAAGTCATTATCTTTTTGTTCATCAAGTATGTGGCTCTTTGGAAAATTTACAAAATTGGAGTCTACCTTATAAGTCCATTATTGAGCTCATGCTTTTTATACAACCCTAGAAAATGGGGTTCATAGAAGTCAATGAATTGTTAGGTGCCTCATATCAACCCAAAAGCTGAATCTAAGTACTTGATCATTTATGTTTGTTGGTGGCTTGAACTTGACTTTGTACTTACATGCCTGTACGTATTCATCTTTTTCCAAGAAAACATTAACCATAATACACCATCTGTCTCCATCAATATTTTAATCAGTTAGGTAAATTGATAAAGGATTACTATTCATGTTATAGTTATTAACTGATGCAATAAATATATACATTTTATATAATAGCTGGAGAAGTCAAATATAAATAAAAATTATGATAGTGCTTAAACACTGTTGTACATTTTATGTCTGATACTTATAAATTCAACAAAAATAACTATCTTAAAGGAAAACAGTTTAATGTTTTGTATTTTATGCTAAAACATGAGACCCTCTTTAGAGGAGAGCTCCTAAAATAGTACTTTTCTACATGGTGATTAACTAAAATGATGCTACTTTACTGCATTTCACATGTGCTACAGATCCCTCTGTGAAAGCATAAAACTGGACTCATTTGTGAAGAGGCAGTGTGGCTATATGAGAAAAAGTGCCGTATGTGAAACCTCACTTTTTGCCTGTTGAAATTTCTGTGTTTTAAGTCTCCTAGGGACATGTCCATTGTGCTATTGTGTAATTTTATCAGCATGAACTTCTGCTGAATATTTTCCCTTCTTTTCAAAACCCATATTTTGGTATTGCTAACTTCAGAACTTAATGTTGAACATCTGTGCCGATACACCTGGGAGCCATAGATGTATCCTGAAGATTATCTACATTTTCTAATCTTATAGAATGCTACAAAATGAGAAAAAAGGGTTATACATTTACTCTAGTCTGGAAAATTTTGAAAGCAACCACTATCTGTTTCCTTAGAAAGCTTCTCACAATAAAAGTGAACCAATATTTCTAAAGCTATAAAAGAGATCCCTCTAATGCAATATTCATTTTTGTTTTCAGAAAAGTAATTTTTAATACATCTGCGTTATTTTCCATTAAGAGACACTGAATAGATGCAAAAATTGGAGCTATACTTTCAAAAAGACTTTAGTAATTACATGAATCAAAAGAAAGAGTCAATATGCATATCAACACTGCCTGCAAGAGATCATGCTGGAAATGAAACCTGCAGAACTTGTTGTTGAGTTGTAGGCTAACGTGGGTTATGAAGTTTTATGTATTAAAAGTCAAAAAGTATAGTCAATGGGCCCTCCCTGGTGGCACAGTGGGTTAGGCAACGCACTGTGAGGCAGACCTCAGCCACTGCAGCACGAGTTCGATCCCTGCTGCCGGCCAGGTAGCTGACCCACATGGTGCAGCAGACTCTCCTGCTGTGCACGCTGCTCCCCTCAGCAGTGTACTTCTGTTGATCTGCCTGTTCTGCTCCCTGCTCTGTCTGTGGTGAATCCTCTCACCCCCCACACCTCTGGCCTGTACCCCAGTGCTTGTATGAATAAATAAATAAATCTTAAAAAAAAAAAAGTATAGTCAATGTACTTCAGGAGCGCCATAAGTAGAGCCTCTTGACTGTCATCAAATTATGATAAATATGAAACAATTATGACGTGCTTTCTATGTGCCAGGAACAGTTGTAATTGCTTTACATGTGTTAAGTGATTAAAACTTTACAACTGCATGACACAGGTAATTTTATCATTACCATCTTACAGATGAGTCAGGCATTGAAAGACTGAGTTGCCCAAGGTCACCAGCTTGCCCCTACAGGCGGGCTCCTGCAGAGCACTGTGAATGCATAGTGCCCTCTTTTCTTTGGGGACTTTTCTTACATGTAACAGAACAGATCTTACTTATTAGGTCTTCACTTTGAAGGACAGAATTAGGTGATAAAGATGATAATTTTAAGATGTTTCAAATTTAAGCACAAATATTTAAGATAGGGCCAAGTATGCATGGGAAAGAAAGGAAGGGAAAATTCAGTTAATTCAAGCCCACTAGCACTATTACCACGGTCAAATTTTAACAAAGTTATTCAACTTCACTTCTTTACCATATGCCCTTTCAACACTTGCAGAAGAAAGGACTGGCATCCCAATAAGGAGCAGGGAAACAAGTGGGTATTTTTAACTCTTCAGTAGTCAGGGGACTGTTAAGTACTGGGGAAGGACAGCATGTCAATGTTTGCTCAACAGGACCCTCTTTGTAGGTTAAGGTAAGGAGGAACATGTACCATTTGTTTGATGTTCCTCTGTTGCTGTCTTGAGGCACAATATACAAAGCAGATAATTATAGAGAAATTAAGCAGGCAGCCAGGGCATTGCATTTTCAGGTTACAGATACAGTTGAAGGGAGCAATGCCATGTGCTTGAACCTGAAATAAGAGCTATAACACTTTTCTGTTTTCATCAGATGTAACACACTCCAAATATACTATTTACTTGACTCGCCAGAAACTTGGTGTTTTGAATCTCAACTAGCATTTGTAATAAAAAAGTTATTTGAGGCATAGACATGGAAAAATATTGTGCTATAAATGCAGTGGAAATAAAAAAAAGATGTCAAAATCACTAGCATGGCTTAGTAATTAAACTGTGTCAAAGCCCCTGCCAAGAAGAGTTCGTAATTTGGAAGCTGTAGTTACTATTGACCTGATTTTACAATTGAGATCATGTCTGCCTTTTAATTTGGAAACAAAATTGATCACTGTGTTCTATAAACAAGGCTTGTCAAGCTATTACTCTGCTTTGCAAACACATTTATTTAAGAGCAACATGGTTTATGACATAGTGTAACAAATTATTTCATTATTTATGTTTGAACTTCTTTTAAGGAAGTGCTTTATTGAAAAAATTCTTAAAACATTGCTGAGTTTTTTTTAAGTTCATAAAAATATTTTTGTAAAAAGATGGCTACTTTTACTCCACTCTATTGACTTCCTCTCAACAGCTGCTTCAATGTTTATGAAGTATTCATTCTTCCTGTGTCCTCAGAAATCATTATAATGCTCACTCATTTCTTAACGGCATTCAATATTATTGTATTCTAATATTAGTGGACAAGAGTTACAGTTTAGAAGGTTTATATAATGTGCATATTTTACATAAATTATTTCCTTAAATTATTTCCTTAAATCACTACCATATGAAGGACAGCCAAAAAATTAATGCAAGAGGTTAATCTATTTGTTTTAAACTCATCTCAGAGTTTCTAACTCATTTATCTACTCCATATTTTCAATTTCTTACAGGCTTTCTCAATATTTTAACTTTTTAATTAAATAGAACCAAAATGAATATAAGACATTTTTTTTATCCCATTGGGACAAAAACTGTTGTTGCTACTTCTAGATTTCAAAAATAGGTTCAGGAACAAAGTTCGTTCATGGGGATGACGCTGATTGAATTCTAGGTAAGAATGCAAAGATATCCTCCATTCTTGAGAATTTGAAAGTAGTCCTACCTTTTTCAGCATCTGTTTCTTCTTGTTCATTTGTAAGTAGAATCACTTCTGGTTGCTCCATAATTGTGGCATCTTCCTGGTTTGATGAAAATTCTAAATGGAATGAAATGGTAAGTTACTCAGGGGTGTTTTAGTTGAAAGTATTGATAAAACATTGACCACAGTTAAGAAAGTTAAGGGTTTTTTTCCCCTCTGAGGCACATATGCAGAACTATTGCTATTTAAAACTAACACATACACCCTCCACATACACAAGTTATATACAAAAGTCATGGTTCACATTTCAGCTCATCCTCTGAAAACGATGTATTCGGTTTTCAATACCTTCTGTTTCCATATATGAGCTCTGGGACTCTGCTTCAATCTTCATTTCATTCTTTGTTGAATCATTCTCTTGTCCTGTTAAAAAAGTGATTGAAAAATAAATGTGATATGCATGACTATAGCTTTATCCCTGACTTGAAAGAGCAAAAATTTCAGTAGAAGACAATTTGGAACCAAAAGTGAAGAATGAAGATATCATTTTGCAAAAATTTGTCTGTTTTATGAGAAATATCCAGATAATTTAGGGAAAAAAACTTCTTTAAACAGATGGGTATAATTAATATTTAGTGTAATGATATACTACACATTGATGGACACAAACTGGAAGTTCATAAATTTTAAATCATTTCTGGGTTGTGTAGGTTAGCTACATTTAACTTCTCTTCAGGATACAGATATATTCCATATTACAAATTCCTGGAACATGAAGATGTTACTTGTATTTTCATTCTTTTGCAAACAAAAACATTAAGCACTTGAGTTATGTGAGCACACAGGGATTGTAGCACTTCACAGCTCTACCATTCTCTGAAGACACACACTAAATATAACAAAGGTCAGGGGAGAATCCCGCCAACTCTTGATTACTCCACAGCTGATTATCTAGTAATGACTTTTCCTCACTTCTCTTCCCCTCCCCTATACAGTATAGAACATTTAAGTGCTAATTAAGAGAGGAAATATTCCCCCACTTTAATAAAGTATTTAACTGTTAAAGGATATTAAATGGTTGAATTAAAAACAAAGTTCTTTAATATGAAGGGGAACACAGTGCAAAACTTTCTCCTAGACTCCATTTGACCATATGGAGAAATGATTTCACAATATTATTCTGCAAGGTATTGAAGGCTACTAAATGGCAAATGAGTCAGGTACTGGGAGATCTCAAATTATGTATTTATAGTGCTTATTCTTGTCGTGTACAGTTTTAAGGAAATGGGTATTAAAATGGATAAAAAGCTCTTTCTGATGGGGCGAATGGAATTTTGCATTTTTGAAAATTTTTCTTTTTTGCAGGTTTTCAGATCACAAGAAACACAGTGACAACTACTATATTGGACAACAAAATCAAGATTGAAATGCCTTTAAGTAGACCAAATTAAGCAAGGTGAAATTTAGCAAGAATATAAAATTCTAGAGTCAAGTCTATACATTCAATTTTAAGGAATGAGATGGGAGGAAATCAATTCTATTTATGATAAAAATAGAGGCATGGGTTTTGTATTCATGATCTACGCTCGATAAATACTGGATAGACATCAGAATAACTGGATGAATGCAAAGGATTCTATTTTCAGCCACATAGAAAGTGATGGGAATATTTTCCGTTTATCTCCTGGCAAACATCTTACCTGGATAACTACTTCTAGCTATCCAAACAAACAGGAGGCTTCAAAGTAGAAATATAAAATAAAGGAAAATATATTTTATATTTATAATGGATATATTCTGAAAAGCAAATATACAGTTTTACTTTTGTGTTTGCAATTATAAAAATTGATGAATAAGGAAATTAAAGATGGATTAAATGAAGAGGAAATTGAGACAATAGGAAAAACCTATAAGTTTAAAATCACAATGACAGTATTAAAAACTGCTATGGATATCACAAAAGAATACTTTAGACAAATTAACACTGTAGAGATCAAACAAATTAAAATTCACTCAGAAAACAAAAATAGGAACATGAATCATGGAAAGATAGTACATACAGAAGAGAAAATAGCAATACAATTTCTAATGTAAGGAATATTAGAAGCCTACACAGCAGCATTTTACCTCAAATTGTAACCACTGAATAACATGAGGTCTTACAAGATTATAGAAAGATGTAATTTCAATTTGTGTATATAAACATCACAAGTGTCCACATGCATATTTTTATTAGTATGTATGAAAACTGGAAAACGCTGACTCAAATGTTAACAGTGATTATCTTTGGGGTTTGTTTTTTGTTTTTGTATACAATGAAATTTTATTTAGATGTAAGAAAACAAACTTCTGATATATGCTTCAATATAAATGAACCTTGAAGACATTATGCTAACTGAAGTAAGCCAGATAGGAAAGGACAAATATTTTATGATTCACTATCTAAAACATTTGGAAAAGCATTCAATGCTATTCCAATAAAAATTTCAATGTCATTCTTCAAAGAAATAGAAAAAAAATTGATGAAATTCATATGGAGACACAAAAAACCTCGAATAGC
>JAGFMF010011428.1:1324233-1415559 GCA_019455555.1 Galemys pyrenaicus | reverse complement strand
CTCCTTCTCTGCTAGCTCATGGAATGGGTGCTGTATGGAGGCCCCTAGGAGTCAAGATACCACCAAGTTCATGGCTTCTGAGCTCATCTCCTACCTCTAAAACTTCAACATGCTATTCATAAACACCTTCTTGGAAAAAGAAGAGGTAAAGAGCAGACTACGACTGAATCAAACTTCTGGACTTCCTGGAAAATCACTAGATTGAATGGAGAGAAATTTACCATTAAAGAGACTTGATTGTCTGCTGCTGGGCAAGCTTGAGGCTAAAAGTCAGAAACTAAAACTAGGTTGAGAAATAAATTCTATTTTTTCATGCCTAAGTCAGTGACTGAAAAATGTATGCCTATTACACCTTAATCAAATCAGGTGTCTTCTTGTTAAGCAACCTTGATAGTTTCTCCGTTGTACTTAGAAAGCAATCCAAACTCAAAGCTCACAAGCCCATGTGTGATCTCCCTGCTTCCATCTCTTAGCTCACCACTTCTCTGTTTTCCCTATTTCCTCAGTGTTCCAGCGACACAGGCCTTTCTTCCCTTTGAATGGAACAAGATCTTTCCTGTCTAAAGTCTTTCTAGTTCCTTTTGTCTGGACTGCTGTTTCTTTTTTTGGAATGTAATTTTTTTTTCTTTTAACTTCTTTCTTATTCTCTATTTCTAAACTCCAAAGTCACATCCTCAGAAATGTTCTCTCTGACTTTCCTACCTAAGATAAAGTTACCTTCTATCATATCCTCATATATATGTTCTTCATAATGATTTATAAGTCAAATTCTGTGTTTAAATTGTTTATTTATTCACTATATCGTCCACCTTCCATCACATACATGTAAATTTCCTGAGGGCTAGGTGATCATTTGCTTTTTTTCTTTTTTAATTGTGAATTCTAATTTCTGGTCTGTTGTCTGGAACATAGGATATGTTCAGTAAAGAAAATGATTGATTGAACCACACAATTATTTAAAGTCCTGTTGTAGAAGATGTGTAAACAAAGGGTAATATTCATTACATGTTAACTGAAAAATGCATCCTAGAAATCTATGACCCTGATTTTGTGAGTATATACACACCTAGTCATATACCAAAGGAAAATTTTAAAACTTGGAGAAAAATGTACCAAAAATTAACAGTGATTATTTGGGGTGCTGAGATTACAGATAATTTCTATTTCCTCTTACACACTTTACTGACTTTTCTACTTTTTGAATCTATACATATATACAGAGTTTGAAAAGGGTTAAGTACTTCAAATAAATTAACTACCTGAAGGAATTTAAAAAAAAAAAAAACAAAAAAAAAAAAACAAAAGAATACCTGAACCCCTATGTTTATAGCAGCACTCTTTACCATAGGTAAGACCTGGAAACTACCTAAATGCCCAAAAACAATTAATTCTAATGAATTGTACATTTAAGAATGGTTAATATTACAAATTTTATACCTATTTCATCACAATTTTATAAATCTGGCTTTAACAAGAAGAAAACCCTACAACTCAAAAACAGAAAGAGATAATGTATATTAAGTGCTTAGCATAAAGGTAATACATGTCCCTGACATGCGGTTTATTTTGTATAAAACCCAGATTGTTTTTAAAGAGGAAAAACGGGGATCTTCATCTTTGAGGATGGTGCTCACAGGACTGAAATGTGAACTGTTTACTTTCTGCACCTCCACAATATGGTGCCGAGATTGACACCCATAAGTATTTGGTATTTTTGCTGAGTGACAAGTGGAACCATGGGTCTTGTTATATTATTATTTTTATTTAAAACACTGATTATCTTTGAATGGTAGATGCATTTTAATTTATAGAATTTTTATTTTGCTAGCCTTCTTATATAACAATTGCATATCTACAGTAATTACAGTGAAACAGTTTAAAAATAGAGAAAAATGCTTTCAGAAAAATTGAATCTTTAGTTCAATATTTTACTTTGACCTAGTCAATTTGAATTCTATAATACCCTTAAAAAATTTAACTATTGAGTAACTCTTCCTGAGTGTTCATCTTTTCTATCTTTTGGCAAAATAACCTAGTATTCCCTTTTCTTTCTATATCCCAAACTATTCACCATATTCTAAACACATAACTTTGTTTCTTGCTTTGTTACATACACAGCATGTGTTCTCAGCCATTTCTCCCCACTTTCTGTGGTGTAATTCTCATCTTTTCAAGGTTATGACACCAGTATATCTTTTCTGTGTAACAGGCAGAGTCACTAGGAATGATTATTCGTTTTCACATCCTTGCTTACTGAATTCCTTTGCTCATTCATCTCTTATACTCAATGCATTCCAATGTATCTGTGCTTGTCTCTTCATGAGATTATGGGTGTTATGAAGATAGAAATTGTGATTTATTCATATTTCCCTTCATAGGACCTATATATATTTAATTGACCCTTTTGGAGCTCATCAGTTCTGTAAATAGTAATCAAGGACTGTAACATACCTTCCGTTGCATCCCTTAGCAACAAGATTAGTGCCTTAGCCTACTAATGTCCTACATAACAGCCTACATATGCTGTTGCAAGGAGAACTAGATGTTTTACATACATGATAAACTCTTTGGGCTTCAATTTCATTATGTTTTTAAAAGCAAAAGTAAAAAATGTAGAAAATATATGTCTTCTGGTTGAAATTTCTAGTACCATTGACATGTATTCATTGGGTGGGTGATATTCAGAGAGAACCTTCACTGTTCCTGATCGAAATCATTCTCTGTGACTTTGGAAAACTGAAATTCGCACCTCCTCAGGTCATTCCTGTAAACTTTAGCTCATTATCATGACCTGGCTATATCTGTGCAATGCAGGGAAAGAGTAGAGCATTAAAAGAGAGTAGAAGCATCACTCTATATGCCTATGTGTCCTCAGGCTCAGTGCCCCACTTGATAAATTTTCAGAGGAATCAATCTGGAATAAAAGCACAATTCAACAAGGCCTGGGCACCAAGGTGGCAGCCTAGGGACATTGATGGATACTATGGATTTTCTCTGACTACTAAAGCTTGGCATTTCACTTGGAGGGTGAGAGACAACAGCAAAGCTTTTTTGGAGTATTTCTCATGTTTGTCCACTCTTGATATTTCATCTGTTTACTTAACACTTTGGCAATATTTTCTTGAAGTGAAAATAAACATTCTTATTTCCAATTACTCTGAAATAAAATAGTAAAATATGGGGAAAGACTTGGGGAATACTGCTGTGAAATTCAAGATTAATCATTTCTGTTCATTTCTGAGTTAATTTGTCCTATCACACAAAAAGGTATCTGGGAACTCTTTGCCCTGTCCCCCATCCTCCATGCCTACTGTGTGCTAATGATGACTCCAGGGGGCTCTAGTCCATCTGCCTTTCTCTTCAGGGCACTCAGACAGTCCACATTCCATCTTGCTTTCTTGACCCCAAAGGGGCAAGTTTTATGTTTACCTCTTCACATTTGGCTGCCTTAAATTCCACCCACCATCTTCTGCCCTAATCCCTCCTGATAAGGGAAGCAAAGGAACATAAAACAAAGGATCTCTCACCCAGGGTGTGTGTGTGTACACACATGTATATATGCGTGTATATATACATATATACACACATGTATATACATATGCACATATGTACACACATCCATACTAATAGAGGGAGCATTAGAATAAATAATCCAAAATTCATCATTCACTTCTTTAGAAATACATCACATGATTGTTTCTTGGAGACTTGGTAAATTAGTTTGGCTCTAATAAATGCTTTAATTAATTGCATAAAAATTGGTCTGAAAACCTAAGTCTGGAATATTTTGAGGATAAACCTAAACTCACTTTGTAAATGGTTACTTTTTAAACAATAGCAACAATAATATTGTTTTATTGTTTGAAGATTATTAGACGTTCAGATCCTCTTATGACACAAATCTTCACTTCTTTGAAACTTGTCTTAAAGATAATGAAAGCCATATCCTTTTATTAAGCATGAAACTTGATGACTTGATTCAAAGTTTTCGTTTTTGCCATGTCTAAAATTATCCCATATTGAGAATTAAACCTAATTTACTGTGAATTTTATCTTCTAGTCAAACTAGTTTCTCAAAAGTTCAATAAAACTTGTTTTTCTGATACAAATATTTCTAAAATTATTTTTGTAGTTACAAGTCAGTTTCATGCAGAAACATTGAAAAATCAAGTATTGAGAACTATGTTTACAATAGAAGATTGACACTGTTAACATTATAAACTACCTTTGCTTGTTTATGTACACATATATTGGTATATGGATTATATATACATATATATTTGTATATAAGTAAACATGTCTGTATATGTGCCTATACTCTATGTATGACAAAATAAAATATATTATGGAATCAAATGAATTTTATATTTTTAATTCTTACTTTTTTGTTCAAAGTGTTTGCACATGTAATGATTTAATTGATTTATTTTAAGGTAACATTGGTTTACAATACTAAATATGATTCAGAAATCTAGGATCACACCTTTTCAATTTATATCTTAAAGCATTTTCTACTGCTAATGTTATTTGAAAAATTTAAAAGATGAGTTAGTTATAGGCAAGCATTTGGATGTTCTCCCCTTTTTTAACCATTAAACACAGTGTTGCAATGAATATTCTTGTGGATAAATATTTCCATACCCCTGGTGGGTTTACTTTAAGATAAATTTCTAAAGCATAATTTTTTGATCCAATTATGACCATTTTACCTTTTATTAGATTTTTCAAAATTGCTAATGAGGAGGTTATACTTATTAGTCTCCTAACAATGTTCTGGGACTGATATTTTGTGTAATACAGAAAACCTTTGTATTCACAATCCTACTTGAACTTATCTTCTATTCAAAAGTAGAAGACACTGAAATCATGTTTCATCGCACTTCTTAAAATAGATAGGCCATCTCTTCATATTTAGAATGACTATATTTCCTTTGTGATTTATAATTGAATCCTTTGCCTGTTTTCCTCTTGGACTGCTTTTTTCTTATTAATGAGGCTTTTAATAAAAATATTTTTTGTCATTTCATCTGTGAATACATTTTCAGTAGTTTGTTTTACAAATTTAATTAAACTTTATTCATCAAAATTTATATATTCAGTTTTAGCCATGCCCACACACATTACAGATATATAAGTATATGCATGCATTTGTGTACACATGCATTCAGAGTTAAAGAAGCAGTTCTTCAGAATGAAAAACTAGGAGCTTCCTTGTTGGTGCAGAGGTAAATTCAGTGCTATTAAATTCAGTAGCTATTGGCAGCTACTGCAGCCTGAGTTTGATCCCTGGCTAAGAAGCTAACCCACATGGCACAGCAAAACTCTCCTGTCATGCCTGCTGATCCCCTCAGCTGTGTATTTCAGTAAATCTGCCTGTTCTGCTCCCCACTCTGTCTCTGGTGAATTTGCTCACCTCCCCTACCTCTGGCCTACACACCAGTTCTTGTATGCATAAGTAAAAAATCTTAAAATCTTTTAGTCTATACCTTTATAGTTTAATTTCTACATTTTGTCTTTATTCTTTCTGTATTTTAGTTGGTGTAGGGAATGAGACTATGATTTAGTTTTATTTTTAACAAATGGACAAATAGCAAAGGAAGAATTAAACTGTCATTATTTAGGGACATGATTTTATACATTGAAAGCCCCAAAGTCTCCACAAAAATCTATAAGAAATAGGGGCCTCCCTGGTGGCGCAGTGGGTTAAGCAACACACTATGAAGCAAACTGCAGCCACTGCAGCACAAGTTTGATCCCTGCTGCTGGCCAGGGAGGGGACCCACATGGCGCAGCAGACCTCTCCTGCCATGCCCACTGCTCCCCTCAGCAGTGTATTTCAGTATATCTGTCTGTTCTGCTCCCCACTCTGTCTCTGGTGAATTTGCTCACCTCCCCTACCTCTGGCCTACACACCAGTTCTTGTATGCATAAATAAAAAATCTTAAAATCTTTTAGTCTATACCTTTATAGTTTAATTTCTACATTTTGTCTTTATTCTTTCTGTATTTTAAGTTGGTGTAGGGAATGAGACTATGATTTAGTTTATTTTTCCAAATGGGCAAAGAGTTGTCCTAATGTCCTTTATTGAGTCATCTATCTTTGAAATGTCAACCAGAATATGTAGTGAAATCCCAGTTCTGCTTGGGTCTATAGATAAACTTTTATTTTGTTTCATTGATCAGACTTGTCTACTGATACACTTAGACTATACTGTTAATCATATTTTTCAATATACCATGCCTCTATAGTCTATTTACTTTTGTCATTGAGTGATAATAGTATATGTGTGAATTCTCCATTGAGTTTCCAACAAGATTTTATTTGTATTGTATCTTTCCATAGTATCAGACACATAAAAACAAATTACTGTTATATTTAACCAGGGATTTAAATTTTTGGTGATATGAAATGATCAGTTCTTTCTCACTTGAGATTTTTTGCTAGGGTCTCTTTAGATTCTAAAGTAGTTTTTTAGTGTTTCTTTTGATGTTTATTTCCCAATAATACTCTTTCCCAAATTTGTATTTTTAAACCTTATTTTATTAAAATTAATCCAATACAAATGGTTTTAACAGTGAATAAATTGACCTAATTTCATTTACTATCGTAACTGCCTATGTTCTCTCGTCTTAGTTGATATATTCTGTTTTCATTACACTGCAACTTATTTTTGTATTAATTCTTACCATACTGAATATACTGTCTTGTTTGTTATGCTATTTTAGGAAATTGAGAAAATAGTATGTCATCTTTTAATTTTATTGTGATTTAATTTTGTGGTTATTATAAAAAATTCTTAAACCTAATATACATTGTTAGAATCTGTAACAGTAAAACTTATAGTTTATTACCTTTCTTAAAGCAATTGTAGTTAATCTTCCCCGTTCAATGCCATGTTTATTTTAGAGACTCTGCCACTGATTCTTATTTTTCTCCTCACTCCCTCATATTCTTCCTAATTTCCTCCTTTTCTCTTTCATCTTTAAACTACTTTATTAAAATTTTACATATGTACAGGAAAGTACACAAATAGAGTGCCATTAAATAACTGAAAACGAATACTCTAAGTCACATCTCATTTTATTGTGCTTCAGTTAATTGCATCTTGCAGATATTGATTTTTATTTTTCCTTTTAAAACAAATTGAGTGTTTGCATGTTTGTCTTACATACAGCAAAACTTCTGACATTTTCTCAATGATATGTGCTCACTTAGTGTCTCTGTGCCGCACTTTGGTAATTCGCTTGCTATTTAAAACTTTTTCAATATTATCTGTTATAGTAAACTGAAAACAGTGATTATTGATGTTACCATGATAAAATGCTTTTGGTGCCACAAACTGCACCCAGATTAGACAACAGCCTTAATTAAATTCATTCCTCCATCCATCTCATTCTCTTTGGGCCTCCCTATCACCTGAAATATAACACTATTGAAATTTACCAATTAATAGCCCTACAACTGTTCAAGTGAAAGGAAGAGTCACATGGTTCTCACTTGAAACCAAAAGATAGAAATGATTAAGGTTAGTGAGGATAGCATGTCAAAAGAAGGCCAGAAGCCATGTTTTTTACCCCAGAAAGTAATTAGTCAGGCTGTGAATGTAAAGGAAAGTTCTGGAAGGAAATTAAAACTACTGCTCTAGTGAATACACGAATAAGAACATTAAATATCCTATTGCTGACATGAAGAAAACAGTAGTGGACTGGATAGAAGATCAAAATAGCCACAGCATCCCCTAAAAACAAAACCTAATCCAAACTTCCATGACTGTCTCCAGAGATTCTCTGGAGTTCTCTTCAGTTCTATCCTAACTCTTCTCAATTCCATGAAAACTGAGATAAAGCAACTGCAGAAGGAAAGTTTGAAGTCAACAGATGTTTGTTCATGAGATTTAAGGAAAGAATCTGTTTCTACAACATAAGAGACGAGGCAAAACATCAAGTGCTAAAGTAGAAGCCACAGCAACTTATTCAGAGGGTCTAGTTAATATTACACTCAGCAACAGATTTTTCATTGCAGACAAAACAATCTTATGTTAGAGAAGATGCCATCTAGGACTTTCATAGCTAGAGAGGAGAAGTCAATGCCTGACTTCAAAGCTTCAAATGACAGGACGACTCTCTTGTCAGGGACTAATGTAGCTGGACATTTTAAGTTGAAGCCAATGCTCATTTACTATTCCAAAAGTCCTAGGATCCTTAAGAATTATGCTAAATCTACTCTTCCTATGGTTTATCCTTGAACCCCAAAATCTAAATGACAACACATCTGCTTACAACATGGTTTACTGAATATTTTAAACCTAGTATTGAATTACTACTCAGGAAAAAAGTACTCATTTAAATATATCACTGCTCATTGACAATGCATCTGGTTCCCCGAGAGCTCTTATGGAAAGGGACAAGAAAATTAATGTTGTTTTTCTGTCTCCTAGTACAACACCTCAGCTGCAGCCCATGGTTAAAAGAGTCATTTTGACTTCTAAGTCTAATTTTTTAAGAAATACATTTCAAAATTTTGTAGTTGCCAAAGTTGTAATTTTCTAATGGCTCTGTGGGAAGTCAAATGGAAACCCTATGGAAATAATTCACCATTCTAAATATTATTTTAACATTTGCAATTCATGTAGAGAAGTCAACATAGCAACATTAGCAAAGCTTGATTAACTGATTCTAAGAATCATGGATGATCTTGATACTTCAGAAATTCTTCAGAAGAGAATGTAATTAAAGATATGGTGGAAATAGCAAATTAGAATTAGGAGTGGAGGCTGAAGATATGAATGAATTGCAATCTCATGATAAAATTTTGATGATGGGGAGTTGCTTCTTATTGATGAGGAAACTATTTCTTGAGATGCAATCTACTGATGAAGATGCTATGAACATAGTGGAATTGACAAAAAGGGTTCAAAATTTTACATAAACTTAGTAGATAAAGCAATGGCAGTGAGTTAAAACTACTGACTCCAATTTTGAAATATTCGTAGTGTGGGCAAAACGCTATCAAACAGAATCACATGCCTCCAAGAAATTTTACAGGAAAGGAAGAATCAATATGTCAAACTTAATTATCTTATTTTAAGAAATTGCCACAGCTGCCTCAGCCTTCAGCAACCACCACCCTGATCAGTCAGCATCTATCATCATGGAAGCAAGATTCTCTACCAGCAAAAAGATTACGACTCACTGAAGGTCCAGTGATGATTAGCATATTTTAGGCAATAAGGTATTTTAAAATTAAGGTATTACAATTTTTTAAAATAAGTATTTATTTATTTATACTACAAGAACTGGGGGATAGGCCAGAGATGTGAGGTGGTATGAGGAGTCACCAGAGACAGAGTGGGGAGCAGAACAGGCAGACTGACTGAAACACACTGCTGAGGGGAGCAGCGGGCACAGCAGGAGAGGTCTGCTGCACCATGTGGGTCCCCTCCCTGGCCAGCAGCAGGGATCAAACTTTTGCTGCAGTGGCTGCAGTTTGCTTCATAGTGTGTTGCTTAACCCACTGCGCCACCAGGGAGGCCCTATTACAATTTTTTTTGATATAGTGGTATTGTACACTAAATTAACTATAGTATTGTATAAACATACATTTCTATGCACTGGGAAACCAAAAAATATTTTGTGTTCACACTACTGTGATATTAACTTTATTGCAGTGGTCTGGAACTGAACCCACAATGACTAAGGTGTAGTTGTATATTCTTAAAGTATCTAACACAAAAGTACCTCCTCAAGTACCAAATTTAATCACCCCCTTACTGTCATAATAATCATTACCTAGATTTTATTTTTTACCACATAATCATGTCTTTCTAAATATTAGTTATTTCCCCTGCTTTAAAATTTATATAAATGAAGTCATATATTATATATACATATACACATATATATCTGATTTTGTACCTTTATGTTATGCTTGTGAGAGATTATACTGGTTTTAGCCTATAATTATAGTTTCCAAGGAGATGTCGCTTGCATACTTTTATTTGTTCTTTGGTATGTAATTTAACCTTTGTCTTTATTTTTTGGGATTTTTCTCTTTATTGCTGGTGTTGATTATGATTACTTAAGTATGATTTTGTTCGTATTTCTTGTACTTAAAGCCATAGAACTTCTTAGATATGCAATTTCAGTTTTCACCAAATATCTGAAAAATGTCAGCTATTTTTACTTCAAATTTTTTTTCTGTATCTTCCTCCCATATCCACTTTAAGAGATTCCAGCTCAAGAATATTGCAGTTGGGATCACCCTTGAAGTTGTCCCATGTCACACTAAAGCTCTTTTCATTTTCTTCAGTCATTCTCTCTGTTTTAGTTTGGGTCCTTTCTAATGCTATAGTTCCAGATTCTCTTTCTTCCACATTGTCTAATCTTGCTTCATTCTCATCAACTGTAATTTTTATCTTACACACTATCTCCTCACCTCTACAGGATCAATTAGGACCTGGGATTTTACCATTCTTGAAAACTCAAAATGAATAAAACTCAAAATGGATAAAAGAACTGAATGTAAGACCCAAAACCATAAACTATATCTAAGAAAACATAGGTAAAACATTAAAAGACATACTTCTCAGTAATGCCTTTAAAGATGCATCCCCCAGAGAAATAAAAATGAAAGAGAAGATAAACAGCTGGGAGTGCATTAAATTAAAAAGCTTCTGTACAGCAAAAAAAACATTAACTAAAACAAAAAGACCACCCCACTGATTGGGAAAAATTTTTTGCACTCCACACAACAGACAAGGGACTGATCACAAAGATATACAAATAACTCACAAGACTCAAGAAAACAAAGTAAATAACCCAATCATAAAATGGGTAGAAGAACTTGAAAGACACTTCTCCAAAGAGGACATGCAAATGACCAACAGGCAAATGAGAAAATGCTCAACATCTCTCATAATCAGGAAAATGCAAATTAAAACCACACTGATATACCAGCTCACACCAGTAAGAATGGCACATCAAAAAAAACCAACAACAACATAGTTGGCGAGGACATGGAGAAAAAGGAACTCTATTATACTTCTGGTGGGAATGCAAGTTAATCTAACCACTATGGAAAGTCATATGGAGGTTCCTCAGTCTACTAAAAATAGAGCTACTATATAACCCAGCAATTCTAGTCCTAGGGACCTACCCAATGGACACAAAAACACTTATTCAAAAGAATATCTGTACCCCTATGTTTATTGCAGCAGCATTTATAGGTAAGACCTGGAAACAACCCAAATGCCCAAAAGTAGATGACTGGATCAAGAAGATGTGGTACATATACACAAAGGAATACTATTCAGTGATCAAAAGTATATGACCTCTGGTCATAAAACATGCAAAAACATAAGACATGCATGTGTAGTCTTAAGGCTTCTATGTATTATCATGTCATTTGCAAATAGTGATATTTTCACTTTTTTCAGTCTGAATTTCTTTTTTTTCTTTTCTAGCCTAATTGCTTTAGCCATAATTAACAATACTCTGCTGAATAAAATGATCAGAGCGAATGTCTTTGTCTTGTACCTGATCTTAGATGAAGAATTTTTAGTTTTCACTGTTGAGTTTTATGTCAGCTGTGGGTTTGTCAAATATGGGCTTAAATTTGTTATATTCCTTCTATTCCCATTTTATTGAGAGATTTTTTTTTATCATGAAAGGATGTTGAATCTTATTACTTTCTATATATCTAATATACTCATGATTTTTATCTTTCCTTTTGTTGATGCAGTATATTACATTAATTGATTTGTATATATTAAACTACCTGGCATACCTGAAATAAATTCTTCTTTGTTATGATGTATACTTGTGTATTGTTGTATTGTTTGAATTTCAGTGTATTGTTGAATTTGCCTTGCTAAGATTTTACTGAGGATTTTTGCATCTATGTTCATCAGGGATTTTGGTATGTAGTTTGTCTTCCTTCCTCTTTGCCTCCTTCCCTCCCTCCCCCTTCCTTTTTCCCTTCCTCATCCCTTTCTGTTATCAAGATAATGTTGGTTCATAAAATATGTTGGGAAACATTCATTCTTCCTCAGTTTTTGAGAAGAAAATGAGGACAGTTATAATTTCTGGTAATTAAAGACGGAGTAGAATTGACTAGACAGTCACCATGTAGAATGACTTCTGGAAGCCACCATTACCTGGTTAGGGAAAGGGACAGGAGTTTATCTTAGTGTCCTATATCATTTCCTGTTGAGATTATCTCAGGTTCTCCTACTCTTTCCCATGGTTTCTTTCACTTTGTCCTGGAGGTATTAAAGCCCAAATTCTCAGTTCTCTTTTAAATGCAATTGCTCCAAGACATATGCAGTCCTCTGTGTCTTGACTGTGTATTTTTATGGGACTGTTGCTGTATTAAAGATATGGTAGTTGGGGTAAGGAAAAGGAGGAAGGGAGAAAAAGGGGAGAGGAGTTGTTGATAGGCAATAGTCACTAAGACTAAGGTCACTATGCCAGTTGTTTAAAAGGCAATGATTGCTGTAAGTTGTAACCTTTACTCTTGAAACCCATTTTCTCTGGGTTTAGACTTTTTTGGTTGGAAGCTATTCTGTTATATTGTCTTTTTATTTCTATTACCTACTGAAATGTCAGCTACCAGTCTAACTGTTTGAAGAATTTTTTTTTTAGAAGTTCTGTTTATCCTTGTCTTTCAACAGTTTTACTATCATATTTAATTTGACTGGATTTTAAAGAATTTTTGGAACACGTATAATGGTAAAAAATTTATCATAAGAAATTTCCTTATATAATTTCTTCAACAGTACTTCCACCTTATTGTCTCTCTTTCTAGCTGAGATTCCAATTATATATGTGGTAGACATTGTTGTTTTAGTCACTATAACTCTCTCCCCTTTTCTTAGTGTTTGTCATTCATTTTCTTCTACTGTTTTTATGTTTTATATATTTTGACATAACTTCTAGTTCAATAATATTCTTATCTGTGTTGAATGTGTTGAACTATAAATCCATTCATAGAGATTTTTCATTTCATTTGTGGCATCTTTTACTTGTAGATTTTTTTTTTTCTTTGAATTTCCAGTTCTCGGCTATATTTGCAATCTCCATTTACTTTTTCTGTGTAGTCAGCATAGTGGTTTTATGTTTTGTGTTTATATCTCTAACATTTCAGGACACATGAATTTCTTTGTTTTGCATGTTATCAACTTTCCTTATTTTTTCCCCCATTACTTCTTTGTAAGTGCTGAACATTGCTAACAAATTTCTAGTATAAATGGTTTAAAACCTGCAACACCCTTTTTATCTCGTAAATATTTTACATTAGTTTTTCTCAGGTGTTGGGGGAAGTATTTCTCTGGTTGGTCTTAATTTAATTTGGGAACTAAAATGATTAAGGTTTAGTCACAGTCTTTCAGAAGGCTAAACTACTGCTGTTTCATTCTGCTGCTAGGGTACAGACCTCTGGGGTTTCAACACAAAACACAGAGGGTTTAGCTGCATCTCTTGCCCTTATCAGCAACATGACTCCAGATACCTTTTGCAGAATAAGCAAATGTCTTAAAGTGAAAACATTTCCAAATACTTGAATAATATCTGAGTATTTGCTTCTCCCAGAAGCTAACCTGATAGCTTTTCACTAAGGTGTAAGCTCTCTGATCTCTCAACAAACTATAAAAAATTTGTCTAAGTTGTCTAGTTGTCTTCAGTGAAAGTAATGTTCTAAATTATTTAGATTTTTACTTTGAGGGCAGAGGTGCCTCTTTTCCTTTCTCATTTAAAAAATTGTACTATAATTTTCAAAGATACAAGAAAACATTTATGATAACTTGAAACTAATTTTGAAACGATTATTTCAACATTTGCATGCATTGAATGGATTTATTATCACACAGTCCTTTCTTACTGTGCCTTTTTCAATCTTGAATTTTTCCTTTCTGTCTACATTTATTGTTTTACACAGCTTTCTATTAGTTTATTCTGAAAGGATACTCAAGTGTCATATTTCCTTAATTTTTATATTCCTGAGAAAATATACCCTTGGACTCATGCATGAATAATAACTCCACTAAATGTAGAAATTGTGTCCTCTAGAGCTCGGGATTTATTACTTTGTTTTCTCTCGGTATTTAGAGTTGTAGAAGGCTAAGGCTAATCTGATTTTGGTAATTTTGCTAGTAACCGGACTTCTACTTTCCTATACACTTTAAAACACTTCCATTATCATTGGTCTTCAGAAATTCTACGAGGCTTTGTGGATTTCTCATTTGAGTTTTCATTATCTTTGCCTGTAAATGTAATGTGCACTGTGATGTTTTAGATGGAGGAACAGTTTACATTAAGAAATTATTTTTCCCTAAAGATTACTTTATTTCTGTTTGTCCTATTCTCTCTTCATGCATGGTCATAATAGGTAGATTTAATCTCCTGGATGTATTCTCTGTATGTCTCACCTTTATTTTCATTGTTATCTTCTTTTCAGAATTTGCAAATGCAATGCCTATAGGGTCCAGGCAGGTAACAAAAGTATGTGGAGTAGGTTGCCACAAAAGTAGTAAATAGTAAGGGTTATGGAGAGCAAATGCCCCTTTTAAACATGGCAACTTCCAATGAGACGGTGTTTAGCCCTAATGAAATATTGCCAGATTCCATTTTTCCCCAGAAAAATTAAAAATCTGTTTTCTTAAATGTAATATTCTTGAACAATGAAAGTTTGAAAAAAAACTGACAACTTACCATTGGAATGATCTTGGTCACATACAGAATGGTCTGTTACTTCATTGTCTTTTGTAATATCATCAACCTTTGGAGAATCTGACAAAAAGCAAAGCCTGTAATCAGCCTTTTAAACTGGGAAAGAGCATCTTTCATGATAGATCTACGTTTGGGGGAAGGAATTTATTAGTCTCTTAAAATATCGCTAAAATAAGCAAACATGTTTATCAATAAACAAACATGTTTCAAATTATATAAAGTGTCTGCACAAAGTTGAGAGAGATTTGGTATAGACTGGTTTTGGAACAAAGATTTGGTATAGACTTTTTGCAACAAAGAAAGAAAATATAAGCAGGCTTTGTGTCTTATTGCAAATCTTACGAGAGCTATGCAAGAGGATATGAAAGGAAGACAAAATAGAGTAGATTAAAGGAATATCTAATTTTAACGTTCTTAATGCTGCTATTACTATAGGTGTTCAGATATGGGGGATTGAGTCATTAAAAAAAGTCAGATGTAGAACTTGGCAAACCAGAGGTAATTAAGTTCATCTTCCTCAGGAACTTTACCAGAAAAGCAATAGCAAAAGTGAATGCAAACCTGGTGTGTGCAATTCCACTCTCTCCTTCATGTAATACATTTCAAGGTAGAATCAGAGTAAGTTCATTTTTTTAATACCATAAATGCTTTGTAGGAAGTAACATGGCTAAAATAATTCCAATGACAATGAACTCTTGCAAAGCTAGAAAAAACACCAAATTGAATGTTTACAGCCTCTCTGAAAACTCACTAAAAACTATTGGAAAGATCAAGTAAGTGGGTAAGCAAAAAGAGAGAAAATAGGTCTTATTCATTCCACAAATATTTATTAAGGGCTAGCTCTATGCCAGATACTGTTCTTGGTACGAGGAAGTCAATAGTAAACACAATGCTAAATTTCTGCCCTTACAGAGGTTATAGTTAAGTGGGTAATTTTCATTTAACTAAAACGGTGATAATCCAAAGATACCTGAAGTCATGAACTAACTTGGATACATGTAGCCATGCAGCAAGGTGAGGCTCATCTAGTGACACTTCTATTACATACACATGGGTTCTCTGCTGGATTGAATTTTAAGTCTCTAACAGCTGAATCAGATAGAGTTTAAAATATATCTTTGTTTCTCTTTCCCTCTTCCCTCTATCTTGATGATCCTTTCCAAAACTGAGAGATAGCTTTAAACAATATGGTTTGGAAAATTACAACAAAGTTTGTCTCTGGAACCTGCCATGAGCAACATTTGATGGACAAGTAAGAAACCTGGGTAGTTAACATATGATTCAAATTTAATAACCAGTGAAGCAAGTATACACCAATAGTGTATGGTTTTAATTAACTGCAAATAATTCCCCCGAGGCAAATGTTTAATTATCTGCACAGCTTCTTCTTTCTGAGACTGACAATAAGTTTAGGAGTCCAAATTTGGAAGCAAAACTGAGCATAGACACATTTCTAAACTGTTATAGCACTCATGTCAAATTGTTTTGAACCAACTCCCTTTAAAATATGTCTTTTTAATTTTGGATACAACATGTGGGCTAAAAAATCATTTTTCCATATTAACAGTGAAAATGAGCAATGATTGAAAAGATACTATATGTACTGAGCTAAATTTTAATTTTGAAAGTGTTTTCCTTTTGTTTGTTAAGATAGTATCATTCAATATGTAGTTTTATAAAACACACATTTCCTTTTAACATTAATATTTTAACATCCAAGGTTTAACATGTAGTTGGAATTTATTCATTTGTACTTAACAATATTTCCTTATGCTGTCTAACTTACTGTAGTGCAAGCAGGCAGTAGGGCAGAGCAGGCAAAGGCGAGTCCTGGAGCCTCAGTGGCTTCTTCAGGCTTTAAATGATTTTTCTAGACCATCTGTAGTGAGGCCACCAGGTGCAGGGTGGGGTGGGGGACTGGCAGGCCTCCTTGCCCCAACAAATCTCCACTCTCTCTGGACTTGCTCTGTGTGGTCTCTCGCCACTCTCCACAGCTCTCCACTACACCACATGATCCTCTGTTGTACCCCGTCCTCTGTGACGCTGCACTTATATGCTCAGTCTCTTGACTCAGGATCGACCACTTGCGCATGCTCACACCAAACAGCAGGTGTGCGCCTCCTGCGTTCGAGGCCGCAGGTGATAGCCATAGAGGCCAACAGCGCAAAAGCCTGAACAATCGTCATTTACTCTACATTTACGTAAACATTATGCTTCATACAGCAAATAGGAATAAGAATGTCTTTTAATCTGTGATTTCCACTGATTTTACATGGTTATGGTCTAATGGATCACATAAGATGAGTGAAAGTAATCAGTAATTTGTATTTGCTTTGACACCAAAATCTGTGTTTTAGCAAATTAAATGATCCTTTAATTTCAATTTCTCTGTTGCTTTAACGTTGTTAAAGCATGTTATGTTTTATGTGCTTTACTCTATTTAATGTATTTCAGGGAATCTGAGACAACATCATCAATTGTTATTTGCATCATTTTGTGTAGGCCAAGAAAATAATACTCCCTAAAGATCTATACCAATTCACAAATGTGTTCTGATTTTAAGACTATATGGACACATAGACATCTCTGAAAGATGCTTGAATATATTATGTGCACACAGATAGCATGTCTTTAAGTGATGAAAATTATTTCATATCAACACAATCTATCACCAAACACACAGTGCATTTTGCACTGCATGTGAACTTCTCTGAATACAGAAATAAAACAGGATAAAAAGTATACATTCATGACAGCATCTACATATAACCAGTCTCAGGAACTTTAACAACAGGACTAGAATTTGATCCTAAATGTCTGAAATCACAGATTCTATTACATTATTATTGGTTATGAGTTTGAAACAACAGTGGAGATTTTCTTAATAGGTGATACATGCTGTGCTGTATATGTGTATGTAAGTATGTGTGTACATATGTACATATATACATACATATGTACACACAATTACTTTTCACAATGATAAAGGGAGAAAATATATCAAGTATATATAAATGGTCATGGAAAGAAATTATTATTTACAATGTAAGTTCTATAAATTCCATGAAAAATGTAGTTGTATATACTAAATTCTTGCAATTTCTTGGATTCAAATTTCATTTCATTCCAAAAATTATCATTTGGTAATGTTCAAAAAATGTAAAAGAGTTATCACCTAATTCTGAGATTCAGTCAATGTTATTTTAATAGCAGAGAACTAGAATTAAATTTATATGTAGATTCTGACTTTCAAAATCTTTAAGGTTAATGTTCTATTAGAAAATACTTTTCAAATGCAAATATTAAATCAAATATTCAAGCCAAAGGCCTAAGAGAGATTATTTTTTAAGATTAACAAGAATAAAAAAAGAAATCGTTTCATAAATTAAAAAATCTCATTTAGAAAGTTGAAAATCATTTAAAAGAATATTTAAAATAGATTAAAATGAAACACATAAAACAGAAATTCTAAAAAGATCTTTTTTTAATGTAGTCAATTACACATATCTATACAGAATAGTTCATGTATATGTTTAAGTTGTGATGAATGATGAAACTATTGAATTTTTAACAAACATCTAAATTATAAATCAAAATAAAAGCTATCTCTTTTGAAGATGTCTCCTTAGAACAAAAGTTCTTAACCTTAAGGAACTTCTGAATACACTCTTAAGGATCTATGAACTCTTTTGAAATGATATGCAAAATAAGTGCCTATATTCATAAGTTCACTTTTCTGGGAGAAGATAATTTCCATCATATTCTCATAAGGACCAATGACCCTAACAAGTTTCAAAATAACTGTAGAAATTTATATCTTAAGGCCAGTGACACTGCCATTTTACAAGAGATTTTTCAGGACTATTATTGAGGAAATAGCTACAGAACTTGATGCTTACTCCATGTTTTCATCAATGATGACAAATCTTGAATTTTAAGGTAAATTTGACTTGAGGAAATAGCCAAAAAATATGGGGATGTGTTTAATAAACAAGAAATTTGCGTCAAAATTAGAGGTGACTATGAATTGTAAAACTGAATGGATGACTAATGATCTTTGAAGGAATTTTGAAGTGAGGAGGTATATAAAATCATCTAATAAAAGAGTTAACTCCTGATGACTATTGAGTAACAGCAGAAGGTCATTTGGGTGTAAAAAATTTAATGGATCTGAATAAAACAAAAGCTATATAAACACATAAAATATTCTTGCTCAGTTATGTGCAAACATCCACACATATGTAGCTTAGCCTGATGCCAAAGTGGCACAGAGACATGCACCCTGATTTTCCTTTGATTCTTTTAAAACTTACTTGATTTTATCCAGCAAATCATTTGACTCACCAGCTAATTAGGGGAAACAATTAGAATCAAGTAGCTTTTCCTCTGAGCAGTGTGCTTACCACAATAAACTAGAGTTTCCATAATTGATTATAATCTCACTGAACCTTTGCTGAGGCTGTTCCTCTATATAGGAAAACCATCCTGTGATATGTTCCCAGAGTGTTCAAATGGTGACAACCTGGACTGTTTGGTCCCAGTGAAAGTGGATATATAAGGCTGATCTATATTTACCTGGAAAGTAACAGGGTCCACAGGACAGGGCATTGCCCTGAGCTTCCAGAGGCCCAGCAGAGTTATGGTTAGTCATTTGTCTTCATTACGCTCTCATTAACCCCCATTAAAAGGAAGCTGATCATTCCCAGAGTTATTGAATCTAGCAGGTATAGTTTTTGAGACGCAGCTAGGAAAACTATCACTGTGTACCACTAATTTTGCTTCATTTAGAAAATGCATCCAAATTCCAGACAGAGAACTTGTGTGAGCCAGCTCTCTGGTGCCTACATAGGAGGTGAGACACTTTAGCAGGTTGTTATTGAAGATTAATGCAATGAAGAGAATCATCATGATAGAATGGACAGTCACTTGAATTGTGATCGAGATCTACAACGGCATAAATCTAGGAAAACCCATTCTCCTTACAGAGAATGGAACTTTCTGTACCTAGACACTAGGGATGTTGAGTCAGATAATCTAATATAATTCACCTTGCTAATCTGCTGACTCATTCAAATTATCTCTGTTCCAGATCGTACTTCCCTGTAAATGTCCCCATTTTCCCCTCCTCATCTGCCTACCTGAGTTGGGCTGTTGTGGCTCTGAGATTTTAACTGTCTATTTATAAAATAAAGGTTAATGGTGGGGGAAATAGCACCCTGTGACATTGGTGACACACTGGCCATCTTTAACTCTAACTCAAAGAGATCATCACAATGCAAAACAGAACAGCTGGATATGAAACTTGGCTGGACCATGATGGTAAAGAAATACTTAATTACCCTTTCCATCAAGTTAATTTTCCCCCTTTGGCTATGTAAACAAAGGCAAATCTACTTTTCAGTTGTCTTTGACCTGCTATCCTTGACCTACATCCCTGATTCTTTCTGATCTTGCCTTCTTATTCCTTGGTAAGCCTCACACAGCAGACTCTTTAAAAAACCTGACCAGAACATCAGCATGTAAAGTAACTATGGTTCTAAATGTAAACTGACTTGCAGTTCTATTAAAAAGTTCATCTGTAAATCAAGAAGAAGTAAGAGTTTTGCTTACACTTTGCTTTAATTTGATCTGCTAATTAAATCTTTGTGACTGTAATGCTGAGAGGCCTTTCTACTCTGGAGAAATGATAAGAGCTTTATTGGCCCTCCTAAGTCTGAACAGGGTCATAGTCAAGCATCTGCCCACTACTTTCAGCCATTTTATTTCTTGGAGAAGTTGAGGCAAGGCAGAGTCTCTTTGCAGATTCAGAAATGATCTTGGGCTCAGGTTGTTTTGTGTTAGATATTTGGAGAATGTGGCTTATGTGTCAGCACCACATGCTGCTGAGATTCAGAAACTTTCTAAGTCTTTAAGGACTGGCTGAGTTATAACCCACCCTGTTGGAGAAGTTCTCTTTCTTTTTAAAAATGATTTATTTATTTGTGCATATAAGAACTAAGGCATGGGCCAGAGGCACAGGAGGTGGGGGTGAGAGGATTCACCAGACACAACAGGCAGATCTACTGAAATACACTGCTGAGGGGAGCAGTGGGCAAGATAGGAGAGGTGTGCTGTACCATGTGGGTCATCTCCCTGGCCAGGGATCAAACTCATGCTGTAGTGGCCGTGGATAGCTTCCTAATGCTTTGTCTCAACCCCCCACACCACCAGGGAGACCCAGAATGCCTCTCTTTCAAATGATGTAAAGGGTGATGCTCAGAAGCTATGCAGGCATTTGGACCCTGCTCATTTTATGTAACTATTTCATGAGCCCCTACTCATTCTCCACATCAATTTCGACTGATTGAAAATGGATGCACTTACTTTTATCAATATTTCAACTTTTCCTTATGCTATTGATATACTCTATACTCTTGATAACTGCAGAGTGACTCTCATGTGGATCTACCAGAAGCTCTCTTGCTCTTGCCTCTACTATTGGACATTCAAAGTGTATCCTTTTTGGGTCATTCTAAATATTACCATGTTATTGTTGCATTGGGTATCGAAGGCTGGTTTCATTCCACTCTTCTTTTACTTCTCAGTCCATTTATATCTCTAAGATCTGGAGAGAATAGATCATTTTGGAACTAGAGCATCTCAAATAGAAAGAGCTATGTCAGCATTGTTCTAGCAGATCGTTTGA
The DNA here is from genome assembly GCA_019455555.1 of Galemys pyrenaicus. Classification (NCBI taxonomy): domain Eukaryota; kingdom Metazoa; phylum Chordata; class Mammalia; order Eulipotyphla; family Talpidae; genus Galemys; species Galemys pyrenaicus. The sequence goes on along the minus strand of JAGFMF010011428.1, from coordinate 1,394,151 downwards.
TAGACAGTGCCACTCCCTTATCCCATTGGACTACCCCTGAGATGACAGATGATGGTTCCAGAAGATCAACTGTTTTCTGAGACTGACTGAGGGTGTTCTTGCCCCAAATGGGCCAGAAGTACCTGGGAGTTAATGATCAACTACTGGTTCCAGAATGATTCAGGAGACAAAACCCATTTCCTCATCTCTAAGGGAGACAATTCTCAATGTGTGTATACATATCTTAGAAGAATTGAGCCCCAGTTTCCTGCAGCAGGACCCTTCTTGTTAAAATACCCTCTGCTGACCATCTTCTGTTCCATACTCCATTTCTTGTACCTTACTGATACTTCCTGGGACCACCTCACAATAAGTCATGTTACCCACATTCTTATCTCAGAATTTTTTTTTGAAGTACACAAACTAAGACAAATTGTGACTGATCACCCTATTATATGGCCTTACATTTTGCTGCTCTCTTATAGCCTGTTGCCTTTAAAAGAGGGTGCTAGGCTATTTACAATAGCTAAGACAAGGAAACAACCTAAATACCAAAAACAGATGATGGGATTAAGAATATGTGGTATATATACATAATGGAATTAATGGAATACTATTCAGCAATCAAAAAAGATAAACACATGTCATTCATAGCAACATTGATGGAGCTGGAAGGGATTGTGCTCAGGGAAAATAAGTCAGAAGGAAAAAGAAAAATGTCAGATGGTTTCACTTATAGGAGGTATATAGGGAAACCAATCAAGGGGTAGGGAGAATAAAAGGAAGATGACAAATCTAGCAGGCAAACTAAATCTGAGATACACAGCAGGGGAGGGTGAGGGAGAGGGGTCAAAACAAGGGAGGGCAGGGCACAAGGGACTATGGTGATGATTCATGGGTGACTTGGTGGTGGGAATTTTATGGGGATTACAACTGAGGGGAGAAATCAAACATTATACAAAAATGAACAGTGATGTAGTGTGTGTATGTATATAAACAAAATGTGGTGAAATGCTATTTTATGCTTTCTCTCTCGTATATATATGAGATATATAACATATATATGTACATATATTAAAGTTTAAAAAAATGAAGGTGCTGGGGAAAGTGCCTTCCATCTAACACCTAACTGGTGTTTCCATGTCTTGTATCATATAAGCTTGCAAGCTGGATCACAGATGTCTTGTGAAGAATATGCCCAGGTTAATCTTGATAGGTTAACCACTAAACATTAAGAGGTCCTGATATTAAGCTCCACCTATCAGGAGAGAATTAGTGTTCGGTTATGACAAAAGAAATCAATCAGTTCTTTTATCTTCAGAGTGTTTGGTGACAAAATACACAAAGAATATTTCAAAGCATACAGTGGTTTAAGACTCATTGAAAGGGGAGAAACAAAAGCTATGGATGGAGTAGAACAAAGAATATAAGGATGTACTTGGAAGCAGTAGAAGGGCAGAAAGCAAAAGAAGGCAGTGAAAATCTTCAATGCTCTTTGGGTGGATGATAGTTATCGAAGTTGTTGAGTTTCTAGAGAAACTGCTGAGCTGCTATTGCTCCTAGATGAGTCTGTTCTTGCAGGTGATAAAATGGTTTTCATTTCACCTGTGACTCACGCTTTGCTTTTCCTACTACCTGAAAAAATCTTAGTGTGTGAAGCTTTTGTATAACTTGACTCACTGATTTTGTGGTTCTTGCAAGCTCATTATCTAATTTTAATGTGTACATATACTTGAAATGTTTCTAAAGTGCTTTTTACAAATATTATTTTAAGAAGCTTGGCATCTTTTTATGTTCATTTTTAAAAACACCTTTTTAGCCATTGCAAATGTACAGCACTCTCATGCACCATGTTCACAGATCGAAAGATATTAGAACAAAAAATTGTAGAGGACATTAAAGGAGGCAAGAGTCTGGTCATGCAGAATAAAACAAGTTCAGTAAATTTCATTTTCAAATATGACCCTAGTGTGGAAAAATATCAGGTGACATCTGGTATTATAGGAAATGGTGTGTATAGAGGCATTTGTATGATGAAGGCAATGTTTTGCTTCATAAACTGAGAAAAATGTGTTAAAACAAAATGCTGTGAGATGTTATTTTATGAAGGCCTTGGGAAGTATAGGAAGGATTCTCTTGAAGGTGTTATTTGCTATTTCTACAAAGGGTTTCTAATACACTACTATTTTAGATAAGGTTTAACTATGATTTCTAGAAATCATTAAAATAAGTCTCATAATGTAATGACTAACTACATTAGTCTTCATGAACTATCATAAAAAAAAACATAATCTGGGTGGCTCAAGCAACAGAAATGTGTTTTCTTATAATTCTGAAGGTTGGAAGTTCAAGATCAGGGTACTGGCTGATTTAGTGTGTGGTCCTGGCCATCTTCAGTTTACAGAAGGGTATCTTGTGCCCTCACTTGACAGTTCTTCTCTTGAGATTCTCTCTTTCCCTTTATTAATGAGACTACTAATCCCTTCATGAGGGCCCAGTTCTTACAACCTCATCTAACCATAACTATCTCCCAGAGATATCTCCAAAGCTATTACAATGAGTACTAGGGTTTCAATATACAATTTGTGTGTGTGTTTTGTGGGGGATACAAACTTTCTGTCTATAATTCTGCACATGCATTTGTAGACATAACTCTTGATGACTGTCTAAAGCTTTGTATATTAGCTATTCAAGCTGGTGTCTCTGCTGCATATTAGATTCAAAGTAGATTTGGATGTGGAATCTTCTATCCCTAAATGCAAGGTTCCCTTTCCCATTTCAATTCTTTGACATCATTTTTCATTGACTATACAGTTGAAAAGTGAAAGCCAAATGGTGTTGGGAAACTTGGACAGTGACATGCAAAAAAAGAGAAACTGATCATTTCTTAATTCATATACAATAATTGATTGAAATGGGTTAAAGACTCAGACATAAGACCTGGAAACTTAAAAAACTTTAAACATAGATCTCACACTCCTGGATATCAACTAAGAGATGTATTTAGTGATTAAGCTCAACAAAAGCAAAGATAAATGAATGGGACTAAATTAAACTAAAATGTTTTGTACCTCAAAAGAAAGGACCAAAGAAAGACAGCCTATATACTGGGAGAAGATATATGCACATCACAAGTCTTACAACAGGGTAATTTGCAAAAAATATATCATACAACTCAACAATAACAGCTCAAACAAAAAATGAGCAGAAACCCAAGCACATATGTCTCCAAAGAAGATATGTGCTAGGCATATGAAAAACTGTTCAACATCACTTATGACAAAAGAAATGCAAATCAAAACCACAATGAGATATCACTTTATCCCTGTGAGAATATCAAAAGAATGGAAATAAATGTTGGTGAGGAAGTGGTAAAAAAAAAAAAAAAAGAGCACTTATCCAGTGTTGGTGAAAATGTAATTTGGTGTAGCCTCTATGGAAAATGGTATGGAGATACATTAAAAAAATAAAACATGAAAATGCCCTAAGATCCAATAATATTGCTGCTAAGTATTTACCAATAAGAATGAACACTCTAATATGTAAAAGATTGATCAACTCTTCTGATCACATCAGCACTATTAATAATTATCAAGCTATGGAATCAACATAAGTGCCCAAGGATGGATAACTGCATCAAGAAACTGTGGGATATATACTCAATGGAATATTACTCAGGTATCAAAAAAGTTGAGATAGTGACTTTTGGGACAGCTGGATCTTGAGATTTTTATATTACGTGAAATAAGTCAGGAAGTAAAAGAGATAACAAGATGGTTTCACTCATTTGTGGAATATAAACAGAGAAAGCAAACTGGCAAAGCACAGCAAAAATAACTCTTAGACTGTAAAAAATGTCCTGGGTACTAGAGGGAATAGTGGGAGAGGAAGGTGGGAATAGAGGAAGGTAAAGAATAGGACATTGACAAAAGAGTTTTGGTGATACCCAAAGAGTGATAATTTGGTGGAGTTTAAGCACTGATGAAGTTTTTTTCAACAAATTAATACAATTTGTCAGTTGTTTACATAATTGTGTAATTTCAGGGAGACATTTTCACCCTCCACCAAGTGGTGGAGGGTAAGTGAAGCATATGCACATATGGAGGTGTGAAAATGTCTCCCTGAAATTACACAATTATGTAAACAACTGACAAATTAATACAATTTGGGAAAAAAACTTCATCAGTGCTTAAAGTGCACCAAATTATCACTGTTTGGAAAATAATGAGAAGAAAATATGGGTTCATATTCAAAACACTTAATAAGTTGGCACTGGTACAGGCCAGTTAAAATGCACATATCCCCAGCACAGGAGCCAGGTCCTGGAACCTCGCAGGTGTGACTGAGGTGGGGGTGTAGTTAGTTCCTTGCAAGGAGGAAAATTAAGTCACTGTTATCCAGAGAACATGTAAATATTTTAGTATTTTTAAAATTCTTAAAGTGACTCAGGTGTTATGGCAGAATATTAGTTCTATTTACATTAGAGAACTATACTGAGATGTTTTTAAAAATACATAGAATAGTTAGTTTAGTCACCAATAGTCTCTAATGTTCTAATACTGGTAACAAAAATAAGTAGATTTACTATTACAGACCCACGGAGTCTACACTGTATGGACTGAATAATGGTCAAGCACATAGTTGTGGTCACCTCTGACTTTGTGACCTTTTCTGATAAAGCACTACTGACAAAAGACTCACAAAAAATTTAGGTTAGTTGTACTGCTGTCCAGAAAATGACATTTTATGTAGTGGAGCATCACATAATCTGTCTTTTCCCTGTGTCCATGCTGTTCTACAGTTCCTTCCTTTACCGGGGAGCAAAACATATATGATCAGGTCAATTGTGTTAGAAGATGGAGCTGATGATCTTGTCACCGCCTGGGTGTGAGATTTAAGGGAACACCAGGGAACTCATCTGTTCCAAAATATCCACCTGTCCTCTCATCAAACCCAGAGGAGTTTTTCATTCCTTTGGGACTTCTGTGTTTTGGGATTTAAAGATGCAGAGTTCCTTGGAAAGATCCTGCTTGAGAGTAGTTTGTTGTATTGACTGTAAATTACATGAGGACAGCGCAACTAAAAGTTGTCAGCCTACACGGGGGACTCGGGCATCACCACTCATCATCATTTGCTCACAGTCACTTTTCAAATGCCCCAAAAGGAAGTGGCTTGCCCTGACACTTACAAACAGGAAGAGTTCTATTCCACTACCTCCTTATAAGCTTGTAAGTGGCTGTAAACTTCACCATATGTCTGAATCCCCCCAGTTGTGATTCCACCACTACCCCTGAATAAACTCATTTTGCTGATAATATAACTGGCAATATTTTAAAAATCAAATGCCAGAGAGGGGTCTGCTGAATTTGTATTACTGAACACTTTTCTAAAACATGCTGCATTAGAAAAAACTTGAATTCTTATATTTTTATTGAAGAAACACATATATCATGAATAAATTGTAAGTGCTCACAGCTTGGTGTATGATCAGAAATTGAACACTCATGTGCAAACATCCCCAACTCAGAAAACAGAACATACCTAGCCTCTTGGAAGCAACGCCTGCCCTCCCATCCCTTGCTACCTTCACTCTGAAAGTCACCACTCTAATTCATACAGCATTTCTCAGTTGTTTCTGACTGAAGACTTCATATAAATTGAATCACAAGCAATATATGATCACACAGGGCGGATTACTTTTGTCGAATATTATGCTGGAGATATTCATTGCCTTTGTTGCATATGAGAGTAAATTTTAATTGTACTATTAAGGCTGATTATTTCAATGGACCCACTGGTGAATATATTCAAAGAGTAGAAATAATATATTTCTCTTCTCAAACATCAGCCATTCATTGTTTTTCCATACTCTGTCCTCAACATATTATTTCCTTACTAGAGTGGTCCTTAAATGTTCCAATGAACTGGGGCTTTTGTGGAGGTCTTGCTAGCTCTCAGACTGCTGAACCAAACTTCAGGGTTTCTGAAAGCACAGGTCTAAGGTGAGGCCTGAGAATCTGCATTTCTTGCAAGTTCTCAGGTGATACTGCTGCTATGCTTCAAGGACCATAGAAATGACAGCCTTAGAATATGCTGGATCTGTTAAACTGTCCTATGTGTATTCTATTCTGTAAGTGACCTTTCTTTTAAAATAAGAGTTTTTTTTTAATTAATGTTTTTGCGTCTTTTGGGTGGGTTCCTAGGAATGGAGTTGCTGAGTCATATGGTAGATCCCTTTTTAGTATTTTAATGCATTTGTATGTTTATTGCAGCACTATTGATAATAGCTAAGGTCTGGAAACAATTTAAATTTCCCAAAACATCAAGAAAATGTAGTGTATATACACAATGGAATATTACTCAGTGATCAAAAAAGGTTTGCATCAACATGGATGGAATTGGGAAGGATTATGCTCAATGAAATAAGTCAGAAGAAAAAGAAAAATATCAGATGGTTTCACTTAAGGTGGAATATAGAGAAAGTGAACAAAAGGCCAGGAAAAAGATAAAACTTGTAGGCAAATTATAGATTTGAGGCATCGTGCCAGGGAGGGAAGGGCACAAGTGATCATGGTGACAGTCACTGGTGATGTGGTAGTGGTAGAATTATGGGGACTACACCTGAGAGAAGAAATGAAATATACAAAAATGAACAATGATGTAGGAAAATGAAAAATCTCAAAATAAAGACAGTAAGCATATTCATGAATAATTTGTACAATATTTAAATACTTATTAAATGTTCAGTAATACCCAAAATTTTTCAGGAGATGTTTTGATATTGGTAACATATATAAACAATGATGTTAAAATTGAAAAACAAGTTTTTTTTTTTTAATGCCATCTTACACACTGTTTACATCTTATAGACTGTGAACAGGACTGTTCACATCAAAGCTGCAACTAATGTGTGGTGAGGAAGGACACAAAACACAAAGAGTAGCTGAAGATGCTTGTCAATATGTGAAGATGTGAGAACATTTTCAGAGCATCCCCTTCTTAATATTACCTATAGTAGGATCATACTGTTAAAAATCTAAAATTCATTGCAGCTTGACATATACCCAGAAAAACCCTGACCAAGTACCAAGAAATTGCTGATGACATCAAATCGTGCCAGCAAGCACTCCTAAAGAATAAGAACATAGACTAAAAGCAATAACCTATAACCACAACATACTCCTCTGATGCTAATTCTAGACACTAATATATTAACCACCAGTCAGTCATGCATGGTCCCAGAGTCCTTGCAACATGGAAAGCCTAAACGCCCTGTTTTGTGAGTGCAAAACATGCACTGGATTTGACAGACTTGTGACTAAAAAATGCTGAGGTATTTTTGGTAATTTTAATGTTGATGACATGTTGAACTTGTTATATTTTGGCTATCTTGGTTAAAGAAGGTACATTACTAAAACATACTACTACTGCTACCATTGTTCTGTTTTTCTTTCTTACTGTAGCTATTAAAAGTTTCAAAATTACATGTTATGTTCATGTATGGATCACATACATTTTTATTAAAATTTATCAACCTGAGTCATACAAGTACTTGAAGACATGTTTATTTGAAAGTTCTAAGTTATGACGATGGGAAATTGCAGGTCCACCAAAGGAACTAGAAAATCTAATTTGGCTTATAGAGAAACATCTACAAATGCTAATATAGTGACTGGGAAGAAGAGTCTAATTAGGCATAAATCAGAGAGACTGTTCTGAGAAGGAATTCGAGGAAAAGAGATAAATTTGTAACAACAATCATGTTAAAATACTACTTATATCCTATGGTAGAAAACTTTCACTTTATGCTAATTTGACCCAAATTTTTTAGCCTGGCATTCAGAGTTCTCCATAGTCAGGGTTGTTCCTTAGCAGCTAATTAATGAGTGGATGAATGGACCATCATATTATTTCACCTGAAATAGGTTTTTGGATGCCCTACTTCCAGTTTTTCACTGACAACCTTTCTCTTTTGCCTAACTAGAATAGCTCTTTTCTACAATAATACATTTTTGAATCTTTCAGATCTCATCTGATACCTCCTACTCCCTGCTCACACTTCACAGATAACCCCAAAGATGCTCCAGAACCCAATATACTTTAAGAGTTTCAGATAATCCGTCCTTGGTCCTCATCATGCTATCGAGTCCATTAGCTGTCTTGCATTCTAGTCATGGCCACTTACCTTATTGCTCTGTACTTCACTTTCCTTCTCTATAAAGTGGGATGATAACTGTATTTACATCATAGGTCACAGAGAAATGTGAAAATATGTAAAGTTGTTAAGGTTGGATAACTATTTGCTCCTATCATTGGTGTTAGTACTATGTAATATGTGACTGCACATCTGATTTTTCCATCTCCATTGAAATTCCTTGAAGGGCAAGAGCTTTATTTTGTTAATCATATCATAGAAGGTCTTACAAAGGGTAAAAACCAAATAAATATCTGTTGATGCCATAATAGACACTGACACATCCTACTCATTAGTCAACCAGATGACATACTAAACACTGGGGATTGAATGATGGGCGGCATGGACTCTGTTCCTCCCCTATGAACCTTACTTTATGATTGAGGGAGAGATACAAAAGGTAACTGTGCAAAAGAAAGTACAGGTTTGAACTGTTCCAGATAGCAGCAATGTAATGATAGGTTCTGGGATGGAGGTTTAGTGGAAGAGGACCCTATATAAAAGGTGGTCAGAGAAGACTAGTAAGAGATTGAGGCATGGGGAATGGGGCCTATGAGAAGAGAATGGACGGACAGGTAGAGCTCATAACTGTACACCTTACAAGCGATAGGTATTTGCATTTTAACTTGAGGGAAATATATGGTAAGAATTCAAGAGAGGGCTGTGATCTATTTTCTTAGTCTAGTAATGACAATAGACCTTAGGAACCATCACCTTTTAGTGAACGAAAAATATGCGATCACATTCAAGTACAATATATTACTGTGACCATAAACTTTGACCTCTATGAAGTTAGCTGATGTAATAAGGCTCAAATATGCACATATGACCTGAGACTCATCAAAACTAGCTCTTTTTCACATGAGTGTGTGAAATCTAAGACCAACTTAAGATACCTACAACTTGGAAAACAATAAGCACATTCATGGGTCTTGCTTGAGTCTCAATTATAACTCTCTCATTTATTAGCTTCTGTGAAGACCTTGCTACCCATGACAGGTGTCATTCTTGAGGGAACAACTTCAAATATGATTTCAGATTATAGAAGGATATAAGGAATGAAAATACCAAACTTCATAGAGTGAGTATACTGTGGAAAACAGGAGGCAAAAATCTAAACATAATATAATGTAGTTTTAGGCATGACTGACTAAAAATCAGCAGACAATTTGAGATATACTGTTGCCCTTGAAAAAAGAAATGTGAAAAATCAGATTTTCACTACTTATTTTTCCCTGTGGGATTGCCTGACATCTCATAAAGTCTTCATAGTGTCTACATTGTGCTTCTTAATACAGAGCAGATTCATGGCAGAAGGAGGAAAATCACTGAAGTGGTAGTTTTATTCCCCCCCCCCCCAAAAGTAGCAAACACGTTTATTCTTTAGGCCGCAATACTTTTGCACCCCTGCCCAAGTTACTCAACCTGGTCATTTGGTTGAATCATTATGTAAAATTATGGAAATAATAGTACTAGGACTGATATTAATAATACTGCAACCTGTCTCTGGAAGACACTGGGTATCAACAAATCCATTTTCTTTATCTTAGTGCACGGGAGGGAGGGAGATGCAGGTTCAGGAACACCTCTCTGGAGGTAAGATGGAGTTACATGCCAGGGTTCTGGCTAATAGAAAGTGGTCATAAAAAACTCCCGTGAACCCTTTCTCTTTCTCCTGATGTTGACCGGTTGTCAAGACTCAAGAAAACCTTGGAGACCAGAGCTTTTGAAACACATCTCCATTAGCTTAAGTAAGTCCTTGCAAGACTGCATGGAACACGACCTTGCACTGCAGCTTATATGTATATATGAAAATAAATTTCTCTTGTGAAAGTCTGAATTGTTTTTTAGCAGCTAGCTTTACCTAAGTTATATTTCATTTCAAAGAGTCTTGACATAATTAAGTGAGAAGACATTTTGGCACTATAAGACATTTTCCCCCTCCCTTCCCCTTCTCCCTCTTCTCCCTTCTCTTACCCTCTCCTCAGCCAGCCTCTCCTCTTTTATTTCTTTTCTTCTTCTTACATCATTGTTCTCCCCTCAGGTGTAGTCCCAAAGTTCTCCCACCACCATAGCACCCATAAACCATTAGCTATAGTCCCTTGTGCTTTTCCCGCCCTTATTTTGACCCCTTTCCCTCCCTCTTCTTTCCTTGCTGTTTGCCTCAAATCTATGATCAGCTTGAAAATTTTGTATAAAACACTTTTTTGATTATCCTTATTATTCGAATTTACCCAGTTAAGATCTGAATGAACACAAAGCTCTTAGGAAACAAATTTCATTATTACTGCTGAAAGGACATTCAAATTAAAGGATGGAAATTAGCAAAGATGACATGACAGCAAAGATATTTTAAGGGTGAAGGAGAGGAATCGAGAGGAACATACATTTTTTTCTACTCTGTTTTCCTCCTGAAAACTAACAAAATGCAGTGGTGAAACAGTCAAATCTAGTTTTCCACAGGATGATGATAGTCTATGCTCAGGAGGAAGGTTTTTTTTTCTTCCTTTTCCTCTCCTAGACATCATATTTTATGGTCTGATAAGATGATAGAAATGTTGCAGGCAGAACTGTACTGAAAATTCCATGGCATGTGGTCACCATATGAACCTGGAGTGATTTCCTGATTTCTTTATACTTGATGCCAAAGGAATATTGTTGAACAGGAAGTATGGTTCATAGAAGAAACCCCCTAAGTAGAACAAGGAGAAAGGCATTGATGAAATAGAAGAACTGCTGCTTGTAAATTCAGGAAATACTGTTTCAGGGTATCAAGAAAGATCAGAGTCCTATGTGCTGTTAGGTCAACCTTGGGGGAAGCGTGGGGAAGAATTTGGGAGCAGTTTTGACTGTGGATTAAGAATGTTGGCAAAACGAGGCAAAGGTATGTATTGAAGGGCTCACTTGAGCTCATCCTGATTCTCTTGCCTATCACGGTAACCACCACTAGTAAGTAATAGATAAATAATTGCAGATTCACGTTCTCTAGGCTAATCTGTACCAGGATTTCTGGTTGGAAGCTCCAGAAAGCAGAAAAAAGGAAGCAAGAAGCAGGAAACAGTGGGATAAGAAAAGATGATAGATGATTTTCTTTCTGAAATTGAAATGAAAGAGTCAGATAATACCAGTATCTGGTACCTGGAGTAGTCTCAAGGCCTTAATAGTCTACTCTGAAGAAGAAGTTTACAGAATTGTTTGTCTCATTAAATGGTTAGGAAAGAGTTATTGAGATACTGATTTTGCTTCAAAATGTGACTGATATAGACAAACTTTATGGATGGGTTAGATAAAGTGAGGCAGTATAGTGGCATTTGAAATTTGCCTTTTGAAAGACTTAGATATTTATGAGAGCCCTAGGATCACAGAAACATCCTAAATCATTGATGAAGCTGGGCCAAATACTGTCTTGCACAGATCTGTGTTGGGTCTCAAATCTCGTGTGTGTGTATATGTGTATTGCATAAACACAAATGTGTGTATGTTACTGTGACTTCTGCCTGAAAATAACCTGTCTGCTTCCACTGTAATTTGATAACTGTGGTGCAAAATATTAGGAGTAATATTTAAATGAAAAAGGAAGACAAACTTTCCATTAAATGTCACCAATGTTTGTAAGGAAGCTTTGTCTTTGTATTTGATTAAAAAATGTTCCAATCACTGCCACTAGCTAGTTAATTATTCCTTTTTTGGTTGTTGTTATGGAATGCAGCAGTCTGAGACATTGTTTATCTCTTAAATATACGCCCCTGGGAATAGTGGTAGGGCTAATAGATGACAAGAAATATCATTAGGAATGAGGTAGGACAACATATTCCCACTCATGAAAATCTATTGTCAAAACTGTAACAGGCTACAGTCTTTTCTTTAACTTGGGAAAACGTTTCCTCAAATAACAAGGCACCACACAAATTTAAAAAACCGAAACCCCATTTTTAAAAAGTAATTTACCATTGCTTATTCTGAAATGAAAATGTTAAATGATGTTTTTCAAATTTTCTGGATGGGATATAGAATTATTTCCTAAAACTTTATTTTCTTAGAGTAAAAATATTTTGAAAATTAGAAAATGGTAGACAAAAACAATGTTGTATAAGATTTGGACAGTTAATATGGGAACACTACATTCTAATTTCCCAGGAACTTCTCAATGCATATTAATATGTGGGCTCTTAAGGCCCTGCACTGTATAAATGATGTGATTTTATCTAAATTGTAGTTTCTAAGATTTTTTTTTGACTGTTAAACTCTTTTATTAATGAATACATCACCACCCTAACAGATACTATACAACTTTAAATGTGGAACTACTTAAACAAGAGTCCCACAATGTTGGTTAGGAACTTGACTTCTTTTGTACTGCCTTTCTCTACCATACTTGCCCTGTCAAAATATGACCATGTGCCAATGCACATGAACCACTGTCATGATCTCTGTCTTTAAGTGAAGACATATCTTATGTGTTGGCAAAATACATATCTTCAAAATTAACTCTGGAAATCTTTGAGAAGAACCTCAGAGTGTAGTACTCATTTTTAATTCAAAAATAACACATATCTGAGTTGACTGTACACTAAAATTTAGAATCAGGGGCCTCCCTGGTGGTGCAGCGGGTTAAGTGACACACTATGAAGCAAACTGCAACCACTGCAGCACATTCGATCCCTGCCACCGGCCAGGGAAGGGACCCACATGGTGTGGCAGACCTCTCCTGCCTCACCTGCTAATGTCCTCGGCAGTGTGTTTCAGTCAGTCTGCCTGTTCTGCTCCCTGCTCTGTCTGATGAATCCTCTCACCTCCCACGACTCTGGCCTGCACCCCAGCTCTTGTATGCATAAATAAATAAATCTTTAAAAAAAATTTAGAATCACTGAGCTAGTTTGAAAGATATATTATAGAAAATATTTAGTTCAGAAGTTCATCCAGATTTGATGGAAGTGCATGTTTTGTGGGGATATTCTAAGAATTACTCAAAATATTGTTTTTACACACATTTAGAAGAAAGAAAATGACAAGGTGGGAAAATAATACTTTAAGAAAAACACAATATATGTATTAAAAATAATACACTTAGAAGAATCAAAGATCAACAAACATTTTTGTATACGAGTGAAAGATATTTTGAAGACTATTTTAAACTCTATTATGTGGTAGATAAATGAACTTTTAATATTAAAAAGTAGATAAATTATTACTGTCTATTTATATCTATTTGATTCAATTTTGAATATACATAATGAAAGCATTTGGAAAGTTTATCAGAAAAGTCTCCACATATTGCATCGATGTTTAGCTTCAGCCATAGCATATAATATATATACATTTACCATTTTAGACGTTGTTTATTTTGTTCTCTTACAGGATAAGAACACTGAAATCTGAAGGTGAACAAATAGAGGCCTCTGGCTTGAATTTATTTTTGTGTTTTTGCAGCATGACATTTTGGGGGAAATTTACTTTAGAAATAAGAGTTCTGAAAGGGGGGTCTCCCTGGTGGCGCAGTGGATTAAGCAACACACTATGAAGCAAACCACAGCCGCTGCAGCACGAGTTCGATCCCTGCAGCCGGCCAGGGAGGGTCCCCACAGGGCACAGCAGACCTCTCCTGCTGTGCCCGCTGCTCCCCTCAGCAGTGTGTTTCTGTTGATCTGCCTGTTCTGCTCCCCGCTCTCTGTGGTGAATCCTCTCACCACCCCACACCTCTGGCCTGTACCCCAGTGCTTGTATGCATAAATAAATAAATCTTTAAAAAAAAAAGAGTTCTGAAAGGGAATTTCATCTATAGGAATCTTAAAAATGCCATACACATTTTGGGAAAGTAGTCATCATATCAGGAGAATTACAGGTGGTCCATTTCCGACTCAAGTTGGTATATCCACTGTTGAGGACTGGCAATACACAGGCCATTGTGTTGGTCTTGGAACATGATTGAGATTTTGTACTTGATTTTAAGTCCTTGCATTTTACTGAGTTAGCTAAATCATGTATAACTAATATTGATATAAAGCATGTGATTATTTTTGAGGTTTTATAAACAAATTTACAGAAAGCAATGGAAGAGACAGGCCATCATTGTAAGGGATGAAGTGTCAGGAGGAAGGGAGAAAACAAGAAAGTTGAAAATGTGCAAGTTGCCCCCACACTACCATAATCTAGTATAGCATGATCTCAAGTAATGTTGCTTCCTTCAACATCTCTTTGTTACATCAGTGAGAAAAATATCTATTCCTAGGCAGAGCCAAGGCCTCCCTGTCTGTGTAGGTTCTCCCTGGGTGCTCTGGTTCTGCCTCCATGCCCCACCCCCATGTCCCAAAGACCAAGCAGTGAAGTTCTCTAGCACGTGCAGATGGTCCCAGTCTGAGTGAATGTGGTATGTGGTGAGTGCACCCTGTGATGGAAGTGCATACTGTTCAGGGTTGGTTCCCTTTTGGTGCCCAGAGCTGCCCAGATTGTCTCTGGACACCCATGGCTCTGAGCTGAAATAAATACAGATTATTATTGAATGTTAGACATGTTTGGAGTTTTTATTTAGAAGTTTGTTGATGTTTCTGTGACTAGAAATATGCCACAGGACCTTAGTCTTGTTGATATAAATTAGCCTACATCACAATAATAGTTAAGTTGTGATGTAATAATAAGTTAAGTTGTGATTAGTCTACATCACAATAATAGTTAAGTTGTGATGTAGACCAAGTAGTCTGTCTTCAAACTGCTCCCTATTGTCTGTCTCATTGCTTAGCTCAGCGAGCCTGGGTCTCACCTTTTCTATGCTGCCCTCTGACCTCTCAGCACCTGCCTCCATCCTATTGTCTCAGGCAAGTGCACCCTTGCTCCAAAGAAATGATGTCAGAGGCTGCACAGTGATGGACAAAAACCATTGGGTTTGGTTTCAAGCAGATTTTGTTTCCAAATTTTGGTTTTACCAGTTACTCAAAGTTTCTGAGCCTTGGTTACCTACATATTTGGGGTAATAATACAAACCTTTTAAAAGTAATGAGACATTACTTTATACCCACTGAATTTGAAAAATTTAGAAAGCACAAAAATAATGAGTGCTGATGGAAATATGAATTGTTATAGCCTTTTGGGGAAGCAATTTGGCAGTATCTATTGGAAACACATACGCCTCAAAAGAGAACCTACACTCCTGGCATCTTTCCCATACAAATAAAATCACTGCTTATAAGGATATATGTGCAAGGACATCTATTGCAGCATTGTTTGTATGGCAATAAAGTGGAAAGAAAGTGCTTGCTCATCATAGGAGAATGGTTGAATAAATTATAGTACTTCCATGCTATGGAATATCATGTGAGCTATAAAGCGGATGAATTAGAACTATATAAAATGACTTGGAGGGATTTCTACCAAGTTTTTCTGCCTGTAACAAAACAAGATACAGAAAAGCGCATAGAAGATAATACAATATTTATGAACTAAACATATATATATTTAACAATGGCTATACATTTTGAGCCTCCTACTGTGTAGCTGGCATTCCTTGACATATTCCAATGAATTGACTCATTTTAATATTCCATATCCTGTGATGGAGGTGTTATTATCATTCCTTTTTCACATATGAGGACACAGGTGCAGAGACTAAGTAATTTGCTCTATATCTCACAGGTCATGGTAGAGCTAAAGTTTAGGTTCAGGAAGCTGGGATCAAACACCACGCTCAGTCAACACATCTAACTCTGAATTCGTGTAAGGTGGCAAACAAGGACACAATAAAATGGGGAAAACGGCATTAAACTATCGATTGTGTGATCAATTTATATAATACTGTGTGTGCATATATTCATAGAGTGTTAAAGAAAGAATGATAGTTATCTCAGGGTTTTATGATTACATGTTTGCAATCTTGATACTCTCATTTATTTCAATTTTCTACAATGAATATTCATTATTTAATATTCATTCATATTTAAATATTATTTAAACATTTTCAAAAGGAATAAACTATTCATTGTAGAAAAAAAACAAAGGTTTGTATGCAACTTCATTTATTGGAATATTCATACAGAAATGCTCATGAACACTTACGAGATTAAAAAGGATGTTTCTCATCAGTATAGAATTTAAAACTGAAACCAAAGACTTGACTTAAAATGGAGATTGGGTAAGTAGATTGTGAACTTTCATTCATTGGAATATGTAATTAAATGATATTTGACTATGAAGACACCTGGACAGAATTTTACAATTTATTCTATTATGTAAAAGACAGTTAAAAATGGTTTGCATTGCATAGAAAAAGACAGGAAATTCTGTATCAGACTATCATTCATGCTTTTTTTCTGGTGATGGAGAATGTAGATGCTATTTTTCATTTCTTCTTATTGCTTGTTATTTTTTCATATAATAAATATACATTATTTTTAATATAAATGTAGGCAATAAAAATGTTTTAGCCTTTTCCCTAGTAAATCAAGAAAAAAATCAGGAATTTATCCCTAGGAACTGATTATAGACATACACATAGATTTACTTAAAATGTATACACAGCATTTCCCTATTATTTATAATGGAGAGAAAACTGTAAATAACTAAATAATCTAGCATTAGGACACTGGCTGTGTAAATTGTGAGACAACCATATGATGAAATATTATGCCTTCATTAAAAGCCATGCCTTTGAGGATTATTAAAGACATAGGAAAATATTTATGATGTACTGTTAACTGGAAAGACAGAGTACTCTTTTTTTTTTTTTTACAACTTAATCTTTAAAATAATCCTAAAAATAGTCATCTACTTTTTGATATATTTTTAAATATTTAAAAATATTTGTAATAAATATGTATTGTCTTCATAAACAGATAAACAAATAATTATTTTAAAAATAAAATATTATTGTATCTGATGTTTATGTAAGCTCATGTAAGAATTAACTACGTAAGTCAAAACTAATAAAGTACTTCTCTTGACCCGCTATACACACCTATTTCTCGCTCCTGCCTGAGTCTTAGGTTACCCATTTGTGAAATGAAGAATATGTTATACATAAATGTAAAGCACTGAGTACAGGGGACACTCCATATATCTTACTTCTTTCCCTCCACTTAACTGCCAGAGGGCAGCAGCTTTTCATCCCTCACTTCAGAGTCTTAAAATCCAAGAGTTATAAATCAGGTCACATTATAGTCAGATACTCCTTCAGTGCTGATCTAGGACAAGGGACAATTTTGGTGTGTAGTAGAGAGGAAACTTAGAAGAGGGTGGGGGGTATCAAGAACAGGAAAAAATAACTAGAGAAGCCTGGTGGGAATTTCATGGGCGGCCCACAGCTTTGTTTGTCTGTGACCAAGGAACAGACATAGCAATCAGGGCCAACACCACTCCCCTGGGATAAAAGAGGTGAATGGTTGGGAGCATTATTTATGCTCCTCCCTTGCCCACTCTAGAATCTACTTCCTCATTCTATAACCTGGTTCTCTTTTCCCTCCAGCAAAGCTGATTCTTGTGCTAGCTGCCCCCCACCCCACCATTCTACAGAAAGTTTGACCGGCTAGGAGGCCTGAAACTAGATTAAGGGTTAAGAATGCTTTGCAAGGTGACATGTCACTTCATAAATACCAAAAAAAACCCCAATGACTTGACTTGCGTAATTCCAAAGGAATATGAGCTGGGGTGTGCACCTGAGTATTAATTGATTCTGTTTTTAAAAGCATAAAATATACAGAAGAAAGCATAGGCAAAATACTACATGACATACACCTCAGTAAATCTTTAAAGACATATCACCTAAAGCAAAAAAAGTGAAGAAAAAAGATAAATAGCTGGGCTACATCAAATTAGAGTTTTTGCACAAAAAAAGAGGCATTAACTAAAACAAAGAGATATCTCATTGATTGGGAGATAATTTTTGCACTCCATATAATTGATAAGGGACTGATCACAAAGGTCTACAAAGAATCACACGCCTCAACAAAAACAAAGTAAACAATCAAAAAGCAGGCAGAAAAACTTAAAAGTCACTTCACCAAAGAGGAAATGCAAATGGATAACAACAGGCATATGAAAAAATGATCTACATCCCTCATAATCAGGGAAATGCACAATGAGATGTCACCTTACACCATGGCACATATTAAAAAATCTAGCAACTACAAAAAATGTCACTGAGGATGTGGACCCTCCTACACTGCTGGTGGGAATGCAAATTGATCCAACTACCATGGAAAGCTGTATGGAGGTTCCTCAGTCTTCTAAATATGAAGTTAACATATGGTCCAGCACTCCTGGGGATCCCACTCCTAGGGACACAAAAACATTAATTCAAAAGAATACATGCACCTATTGTTGATTGCAGCACTATGTATAATAGGTAAGACTTGGAAACAACCCAAATGCCCAAAAATAGATGACTGGATCAAGAAGATGTGGTATATATAGACAATGGAATACTATTCAGCTATAAAAAATGATAAACTAATGCCATTTGCAGCAACATGGATGGAACTAAAAAGGATTATGTTCAATGAAATAAATCCGAAGGAAAATACTGAATGGTCTCAATTATAGGAGGAATATAGGGGATCAAGGAAAAACAACAATAGAACAAAAGAAAAGTAAACAGGCAGCTATAAATCAGAGACATTCTGCAGTGGAGGGGGAAAGTACGGGTCAAAATGAAGGGTGGGAAGCACAAGGGACTGTGGTGATGGTGCACAGATGAATTGGGGAAAAGTCTATGGGGACTATACCTGAGGAAAGAGAGCAAACATTGTAAGGAAAAAAAAAGAGTAAAAAAAAATATTAGAACATATGATTTGGTCCAGTTGACCTTCAGATTAAATAGCAAGCTAGGAGAATAGGAGGTGTCTAAATAGTAATTTTTCTTTTCCCTGTAGGATGCCTTGGCCCTGGTTGTTAGTGAAGATGTGCCATTAAGTATGAAACTTAAGTAGTGTTCAGTGTGAAGTTAACTGAGTGTTAAGACAACTAGAACATAATTAAGGAGACTGATTATATCTTTAAATAAAGTGATAATAAACAGAAGAACTTTGTCACAGTTTCAACCACAGTACTTGATAATCCTAATGTGGATTTCACACTTGTGTTTATATGTCTACTTCATCTGATTGCCTCTATATTTGATAACTTAAATCTTTAAAATGTGTGCTACTGGGTTTGTTTTTTTAAAGTGTAAAATCCCATTAAGTCAACCATCAGAGTACTTGTACCAGTGAGGAAGAAATAACTCAAGATAAAGGCAAGCTCTCTTTAATAGATAACCTCAGTTCTCCTATCCACCGAGGTCTATTTTCTCGGTCCTGATTTACCATACAGCTCATTTCAATCCAGTTTTGGCTGCCACATACTTGGCTTGCATCCTCCTCATTCCCCCCACTTCCACCCCGTGTGGATGAATTATTCATTGACATTCCATTTCCTCCATCTCAGCCTCCCAAATCAACTCTTGCCCACCCGAGGGTTGTAATGAGTTGCTGGGAACAGGTGTCTCCAGTCTGTAGCTCACAATCTAGCTCTTGATCCATAAGCCAAACAGTTGTAATTTCTGTTAGCAGTTTGCACTGTTAAGCAGTTATGTGGGGTAAAAGGGTAATAAGCATTTGTTCATGATACCCAGTGGGATGCATGTCTAGAACATTTGGACAAAATCACTGTCATGGAAGACACCTAGATGTTAAGACACCCTTCCTTTTGAAATTCTTCAACTTTGACATACCTGTTTCAATCTCTTAAAAATCTCACCCACAAAACCAAAGTACATTAGCTATTTCATTTTTTTGCTTATTTTCAGTTCTTGCACTCTAGAAGATACTAGTTTCCCATGAAACAAATTTATAACAAATTTAAAGCCAGCCAATCAACAATCTGAGTTGGAAAAAATACCAAAATCTTGGGGAATTATATTGGAAAAGAAAAAAAAATTGGTCCATATTTTTGGTGATTCCAAAACCCAAGAAGAAGATGCTGTGCCAGGTTCAAAGTCTGCTGTCAAAGACAAAAGAGAATAGTCTCCTAAGGGCCTTTGGTCAACAAGGGTTCTGCCACGTACACTCAAGGGTGTAATAAGCCTTTTTGTAAGTGATATAACTTCAGTGCTCATAAATAGCCAAGATGTTACTGAAATATTTCTGCACGAAAGGTAATAATAGTGAATGTTTGAAATGGAGCCTTAATGTATGACTGCATCTTGACCTCAATCTTGGAGGATTTCAATGGCAAATTCATTCCTTTTCCTTTCTAAGGTATGTATCAGTCAAAATGGCAGTTCAATAAATGTTTGACATTTGGTGTAAGCTTTAGACTGATATACAATTAAAAAGTGATTTTATGTGCATGTTATTGTAGAAAAAAGGGAAAATGCCATATTCTATATGTTGTATTTTTAATTATAACTGGTTCATATGTTAATGCATGCTACAAAACACTTTTCCCTAGATCAAGAGTTTAATGAGTATTAATAATTTATTTCAGTAAAATCTGTAAAACTTCACCTTAATCTTAATTGGGAACTGCATTTATGATATGTGACAGAACTTTTTGGAGCTACCATTATTAAAAGTTTTATGTAAAAAAATATCCTAAAAGTATTCCAAGAAAGTGATCCCAGCATGAGCAATTAGTGGTGTGAGATCCTAAAAGCATTGAGAAACATCACAAATAGTGTGTTTCTATAAAGGTGTGATATCTCCAAACCAAACAACTCAACAGGAAACATCTCAGCTTGAAGCACTTAAATTAGATTCTCTCTATTTCCTTAACTCTGCCATTTGATTTCGTGACACTTTTAAATTCTCATCACAAGTAAGGTGGCTGCAGTGTTTTTTGTTTTTGTTTTGTTTGCCTAGAATGAATGTTTGCTTAGAATATCTTTTCACTTTGACATGGTCAGGTTTATTTCTCACTCTAGAATGACCTAAGGTAGCTCTTATCAGAACCTATGTAGATATCTGACATTAGTTAAATTTCATTATAGAGGTATGATTAAATTTGTTCCATTTTAAAGCATTTCAAATGGGCTGTAAGAACACGCATTTTAATACCAATAATAGACGTGCCAAGGGATTCATTGAAAAGTGGCAATAAACAAGACAAAGAGCACCCAATACAAGAGTGGTGTATGCTGTATTGAGCGCCCCAGATCCTCCTCCAGTAATGAATCATTATCTCCAAATGGTTTACAAGCCTTATTCATCTCAAGTTTTCTGGACTAAACCAAGAGAGTTATTTCATCCAAGGCCTCAGCCCCTTCTGGGCAGCTGCTGTCAGGTGACTTAGCAATGGGAGGTTTTCATAGCTTGACTGTGTCACTCTAAGAGGAGCATCAAGACAGGGTCTTGCTATTTTCAGACCAGCTGTTGTTTGCTTTGCATTTTCCACCTCTCCCTCTTGCAGAGATGCTTCCTTCCTTTAACACACATGGGTGTTGACTCTAAAAAAATGTCTGCTCCCTAATCTCCATCACAGTGTCTGTTTTCTGGACATGTGCTGATAAAAATAGTACAATGCGCTATTGTGTTCTGTGAGGTAGATACTATTATTGTGTCCATCTTACAGAGGCAAAAAATAAAGCACAAAGACATTAATTACTTGTCATTCATTGCTGGTGAATCCCTTGTGAAAGGTATATTTTTAGGGGCAAGATAAAGATGATACCTCAGTCCCCAGAATTCACAATCTTATCAGCTACACCCACAACACAAGATACCTCATTTAGAGAAACTCATTTACAAAGTAACATGAAATGGAATGAATGATGCACATAGCTAACTATTAAAATGTAAAGACCACTTTGATTTTCTAAACACCAATACAAGGAGTAATAAGTATCAATTCCAAGCAGGGATCTATTTTCATATCACTCCAAACTGAAGAAATAAATTCAGTATATGAAGAAATGTATATACAAAATTTCCAAGTAGAGTACATGGTTTTCAAGATACCCATTTCCACAAGCCGTTTGTCCTTTTCTGGTTTTCAGACCCTTCACTCCTCCCATTGCTCCCGACAGAGGCCTGGTTTTAAAACTGATTGGTTCATTTTCAAAACTGGTTTGGGTTTCAAATCCCAGTGTGCATAGACATGGCTTCTAACCAGTTCAGGTTAAACTAGGGAGGGTTTTAAAATTGGATAGGTGCTGGGGCAGGTTGAAACCTGACTGGTGCATTTTGAAAACTGGTGTGAGTTTCAAAAGTCAAATCCTACTGGCATGAAATCTGACCTGAGCCAGGATTGGCTGGCTCTGCTGCACCCCTAAACAAAGGGCCGTGGAGTTCCTTTTATAGCAGAATCTAGTGAAATTTTCTTTTATTAATTTCTTCTTCTGGCAATATTTGGGTCATTCTAAGAAAGGCTTTCCAACATTCTTTCTTTCTTTTAAGATTTACTTTTATTTATTTATGCATACAAGAACCGGGGTGTAGGTCAGAGGTAAAGGCAAGGATGAGAGGATTCATCAGAGACAGAGTGGGGAGCAGAACAGGCGGATCTACTGAAGTACACTGCTGAGGGCAGCAGTAGGCGAGGCAAGAGAGGTCTGCTATGCCATGGGGGCTATTGTCTTGGTGGGAGGTTGAACTTATGCCACAGTGGCAGGTAATAGCTTGTTAGTGCTGAGAGTTTACCCCTTGCACTACCAGGGAGGCCCCATTTTTTCTTTCTTATTATGGCTGAATAATAGCCTCTGTGGTAGATGGTTCTCAACTGTCACTCTTTCAAGCTTCTTCCTGATGAAATACTGTAAGCAGCAGAACTGCCTAATTCTGGCACTTCAAATAAACATCTTGAAATCTAATTTCTCTGATCATTCTCCTATTTCATAAACAGTTACTTTTCAGAGGAATGAATACAAACGTAAATTCTGAGAAGGCCCAATATAGAATAAAACAGAGTGGGTAGGATATTTGATTATGTTAGAAACAGAGATGCCTAAAAAAGAATTAGATAGAGCTCACTGCTTTATTTTTCCACATAAACAAAGCCCAAATGTCCTTTTTCAAAGAATTTGTGATTTTTAGATGAGTAAGTCACCTCCTACCTTCATCTTTACAGATTTCAGCAGCCTCTTCTGAAGCAAGACTGGGCACAGTAGCAGCGCTAACACCATCTTTAAAGAGAAAGAGAAACACTGCCTCAGAATTAGTGCTTGTCAGGCTGTGGCTTCCCTGCCCACAGCGTCTCCCTTCCTCCTCCATCAAAGCACTAACCAGCCTATTTCATGCTCTACTACACCAAATGGTCTTGGAAGGGGCTAGTAGTTTGTGATACTCTTATAATTAATGGAACCCTAAGCTTTAGTTACAGTTTGTGATACTTTCATAATTAATGGAAACCTAACCAATGAGTTACAAATTATTTTTTATTTATTGGTACTACTATTCCTTGACATTTTCCTTTTTCCTCTGGCTCTGGAAGAATGGTACATTATTTTTCTTGGTAACAGGTTGTGAAAAAATGTATATAGTTACAAGTATCCAAAAAGTGCTTTTATGTGTGTGTGTGTATGTGCTGAAAGTTTGTTTTTTCCTAGCACAGCACTTCTGTTCCATTATGCAAGGCTGTCAAACTGCAGGGAATGTGTCTGAGGGCTGTCAGTGCAGGAGCCCAGGAGAAGGGGCTCGCCTGTGGTAAAGAATCAAAGCGCATTTTGGAGGTTTCACTTCACTCAGGCAGAGAGTGGGGGCTAAGAAACTTGGTGGCCCTTGTTCCCCTCACAACAAAAATTAACCTCCTCAGAGCTATTTTTTTCTTCAGTATCATTAGTCCCACAGTGATTCCACTCATGCTTGCCCCAGGATAATAGACAATTAATTCACTAATATTAAAATAATAAACTTAAAACAGGAGGAGTTATAAAGATCATTTGAAATAGTAGCTGACAATTAGAAAAGGAATACATATTTTTTCATGCAGGAACAGGGACATGTAATTGAAGATAACTCGTACATGCATGACAACTAACACATAATTAAAACACATTTTCTAGCGTATCTTTTGTCCCCAGTATGTCATTCATATGCCATGACTTCCCAATCTGTGTCTCTGGCCTACACTTCTTCCTAGATACCTAGACTCAAAACTATGCTCTATGACCAGCCTTCCACCTAACATGGCACTGCCATCCCTGTAGATCCTAAAGCTAAAACCTAAGAATTATTCTGGATTCTGCTTTTACTCATGCCCCACACACATCCCGTCAGCCTATCCTGGTATCTCTGTCTCTGTAACATAACGTGTATTTGCCCATTTGGTCTCTATGTTCGGGAATCGCTATCTCTGAACTCTTTCTCATTGCTGTATTGCCTCTAACTGGCTTCCTTCTACCTCTTTTGAGCCATTTTCATTCACAAAGTTCTAATAGATTATATTTCTTCCAAACTTACAAATTTCCCTTTGGCTTCTCTTTGTAGTACTAATAAAATAAAAATTTACAGAGTCAGACATAAACTTGCCCTGTGATCTCTTACCAAATCTCACACCATGTTCCCCCTAATCCACCATGTTCCAGTCGCTCTGATTTCCTTTCTCCAACACATGAAGCCCATACTGACTGAGGTATTTGCATTATCTGGTCCCCCTACTTTCTCCATCTCATCATTCAGATCTTGTTTTGATCATCACTTCCTGTCAGGGAGTCCTCCCCAAATCCAGCCAAAGGATGCTTGTCTTCTCGGTATTCCTTCTTCATTACTGCATGTCTTTGCAAGGTATTTATTATTATATTCTTTGCCTGTTTATTGCTTATATTTGGACACTTCCTCCTCTCCCCCATACACATACTGGAATAACTTCCAAGCAAGCAGGGTTCTTTGCTACTGTATCTCAGTACCCAGAACAAGTGACTAAGGCACAATAAACTCTTGATAGGTATTTGTTAAATGAGTGAGGAGTAAGATCTACAACTCTGATTTGATTTGTTCATAGTAATAGTCAATATGACTGAATGATGCTGGTTTGAGATTGTGTTTTGTTCATGATATGAAAGAGACCTCCAGAGTTACACAATCAAAGTGGAAACTGGAAATTATATTAAATGAAAAGGAGGTATTTTTTAATTTTGGAAGAATAACACCACGTTAAAAGGATTTTAATGCTCCAAATCACCTCTGATGTCTCCGCACTTGGATTAGATAGGCAATGAAGTGAGCCTAGATAGGCAATGAAATGAGCCTAGTGCACACAACTGTGTATTGACACAGGCCAGGATCACAGACGGATCCTGCTGTGGGACTCCGGGCCAGTGCGCAGGCTCTCACCTGCAAGAACAAGAGGAGCCCCCTCCAGGTGTGCATTTAGGACTCTTCACATTGAAATATAACATGATCTTGGTGATGATTCTATCAATCCAAGAGGTAGAGAGGAGGGCTAATGTTCTAATGCTCTCTGCAAACAGGCATGATGATTCCAACCCCAAATGGCACTGCTCACTCTCAATTGACTAAGGAAAACAGGACATATATAAACATAGGAAGAGGTGTGTGTGTGTGTGTGTGTGTGTGTGTGTGTGTGAGAAGGGGTAAAAATGCTGATAAAAATAATATGGGAGAGAGCAGCGAGTGAATAAACCAGTAAGTGAAGCTTCAGCATTCAGAGAATGGCCTCTGCTGTCAGCATCTAGTTGACTAATACTCAGTTTCAAACAGTAAAATCAGTGACAGCTTTTCACATAAGAGTCATCTTCCATAGAGCATAATGATGTGTGGGGTTGGGAGCTGGGGGTGGGGCGGGCTGGGGATGGACAATAACAGTTTGCTGTATCAAAAACTCATTTCATTGCAAGGACTACATTTCAGTGAAGGGAGCCAACTGACCCTAGCAGCAGGTATACAAGGTCCTGGCTGCCTTGCTTCAGTGCTTTCTCTGATTGGCCTTCTTCAATTCCATCTTCCAGGTTAATAATAAAAGCTTCCATTTCTCTAGCAAAAGTGCCAAAGTTAATGCAGAGAGTTTTCAGTGAAAAACTTACCATACTATCTAATTTATTTCCAGAAACTCAGCATGTGACCTAGGACATGGCATGCACATAGGCAGAGCCCACTAGCTTGAAAAAGCCCCTCTGTGGGACTCATTAGAACTAGGATGGCTCAGAGACTGAGAGGAAGGATATTCTTATTTTGATAGTTGTGCTGATAAGTACATACTTGTACCTATCATTCGTTGAGGAGAGCATGCCCTACTATAAAAATTGCAGGAAGAGATGATCAATCAAAGGTGATGCCAATCTCCTCTGAGTCTTAAGTGCTATTTTATTTAAAAATGTTCAATTAATAATCTACATTGGAGACTCCTTAAACAGTATTGAAGCATCTGTTCTTTAGTAAATAGAGATGTCAAAAGGCAAAAGGCTTTAACTCTCACTTACAGGTCTCTGTATGGTGTGGTTGGATTCTGTGACAGTATCTCTTCAAACATTATGCAAAGAAATAACCAGGAATGTGATATGATAAAATGCAATGCAGTACAGTAAAGAATACTCCACTCCTTGTGCCAGAAAGCCTCTTGTCAATTTCTTTTAAATGTTTTGTTTTTCATATTTTCCCCCAAAATAAATCCGCTAATTGTAACTCATCTTATGTGAGCCAAGCACTGATTTGGCTTTTTTAACCTCTGTCAGTCCCTCATAGAGCATTACTTAGCTAACTGTTATTATATGGAAGTGAAATGGAATTTGTGGATGAGGGATGAGATTGTGCCCTTCTGATTAGAAGCACTGTCACTCATAGTTAATAGTGTTGGCAACTTCCTGGGGGAGACCTGAATGAACACTGAAGTTAACCTGATAAAAAGGGATGACCATTTTCAGAAAACATCATTGAGGAAAGTTATTATTCACCTCTGTGGATGAGGCCTAGGAGAATTCTCAAAAGAAATATGAGCCCACCTGCTTCTTGACTCTGTCCTTCCATTTCTTCTGTACTTTGTTTTTCCTCTGGACCATTCTCATCTTTCACGAAAACAAGAGGAGAAAAAAAATACATCAAGTCAACTTATGAAATTCTCTTTATGGCTCATATGCAGCACTGCAATTAATTGTGACCAATGTAGCATGACTCCCCATAAAGAAAGGAACAGAGATAAATCAGAGGCACGAAACAGAAAAATCACCTACATCAATAGCTGCATTTATACTTCTTCTTTTTCACATGATTTGCTTGATTAAATGTTGAACTGCAGTAAACAAAATTTACTCAGCAGTCCTAGTAACAGCTCTTCTCTTGCACAACATTTCCCAAAATGCAAGACAGATTTTCATTCCGATCTGCTTTTCTCCTTTGACTTAAGCAATATGCCTTGTATAAGGAAACTTGGTTAATTTTCTATGCCCCTTATTTTTCTGTTCAATGTTACAAAAAGTCTATTTCCACTTAACTTGCACATGACAGTATAACATATCCATGCTATGAAATATTTTGTCGTGAACAGATTATGTCAGTCAAGTTTGTGCTATAGTAAAGCTCCATGAAAATACCCCTGACAAAGAAATAACTGGGTAGTTGCAATGGCATCTGTGTACTAGAAACCAGCTAAAATTTTCTTTTAGCTTAATTTTGATATATATATATTTATATATATACTTTAATATGTATGTGTATATATATATGTAGAAAAAACAAACTTCCCAACGGTTTTGTAACACACTGCTGGGAAACTTTCCAAATCTTTTACTATTTTTTTGAAAAAATTAGAAAAATAAAGAGGATAAATTTATATAATTCAGGAATAAAATATAAAACATGTAGTTAAAGCATAGGAAACAGAGAGTTAAAATGGCCACAAAGCCTTTGTCTCCTAAGAAATGGAGTCTATTTTTCCTCTCCTTGCATCTGGACTGGTTCTATGACTCATGTGGACCAATGAGATGTGGACCAATTGATGTTCTGGAATCTCCAACCAAAACCTCAGAGGACTAGCAGCTTGTACTTTCTCCCTCTGGAAGGCAGCCACCATGCTGAACAGAGGTTAGCCTACCAAGTGGAGAGGGAGAGGCAAGGACAGAGAGAAAGCCATGTGGGGGAGCAGGAGGGCTGGCCCCATGAGAGAAGTTTTTTTGCATCTTCCAAACCAGTCCAGCTGCCCACCAAATGCCACCCACCAATAACCTCAACCAGGGCCACAGGAGCAAAGAATCACCCAGCTGAGTCCTCTCCAATTCCTGACCCACAAACAGGCTCAGATCACTTAACCCTGTTTTACTGGATCTGCTACTACAGTCAGCTCTTAATCCAGAGTAAGAACAGGAAACTCTTCCCAGAGGAAGAATGAACGAGGTGAGCCAAAACAAGAACCTCAGAAACAATAGGGAAACATTTCATCAAACAGTTCTGGGAAAAAAAAAAAATGCATTGAAGAGCAATTCAGAAGGAAAAGCATTTAGAATTGACTTGCATAAAATAAAAACATTTTTAATAAAAGAAGAAAAGGAGTGACAAGGAAGCTGGGAAGGAATTCTATGAATAAATACATAAATATGTGTAGAAGTCCCTCTGCCCAGCTCTGTGCCATTTGCCCTGAGGGACTCCATGTAACGCTTACCATGAGAACCTGAGCAATTCTGTGGCTTCCTAAACTCAGTGTTTTAAATGGAATATTTACAAATACCACATGAGCATCTGACATTTTCTCTGTTCTGGTTCTCTATGTAGGCACTGGTGTTGACTTTTGCTCTAGAGAAAAAAATAGTCAATATTGCTGCTCTTATTCCCTTAACAAGGCCAAGTTGGCACAGGAGCATGTGTCAAAAACATAGGTCAGTATTACCCCTTTTCCTCCCACCAAAAGGACCCAGAGTCAAATAGTAGAAATCTGCCAGCTTTTCTACCTCCCCCAACAAACAGACCTTTTAACAGAATTCACAACTGGCTTCAAATCTGCGGAGACAGGCCGCCTTTAAAACTAGTCTGGTTGCTACATGTCCTCTGAAGTCCATGTAAAAAGCATTCTTAGGAAGAAAGGAAAATAAGATGCAAAAGAGAAATAAGTCACAGGAAGGTGAAGAAGCGGTTCTCAAAGTTCTAAGTGCATGAATAGGAAATACATGATCGCACCCTGAAATCCAGTTGGACAATAAGAAGAAGCAGTCTGGTTATTTACCTAATCTGTGGCTCCTGGGTTTTACCCATCCACACTCCCTACTGCAGCCACCTTAACAGTATTCTTTGTTGGCCACTTAAATCATGACTGCACAGTGTTCTAGTTGCAGTATTTCTGCCTTTGGGAAGCAAACTCCAGAAATGCTTGGCATGCTTATCATGGAATGAATGCATTGTATGAGAATGCTGGATTGGTCATTTGAGTAACAGGCCCTCAAATGAAAAGATTCAAGTATATTGCTTTTATCAATTTCCAAAAGCTAGTGTGTGCTCAAAGCCAGCAGAGGGAAGCAGTGCAGAAGTCTTGGTTCCAAAGCCGGGCTTATGCATTCTTGGGCAATTAGATTAGCATTCATTTCACTCTTTTTTAGAAGGACAGTTGACCTGCTTATAACTTTCCATCCATTTAAATTGCCTCAATTGGGTTCTTTCTTAGTGAAAGAGTGGACTTCCAGTGGAAGGGGGGGAAATTCCATTACATAGTTACCCATAAGTATTTGATAAAGGCAAGTTTTCTTTTTATTAGTCTTGTCTGTCTAGCTATCTTCACAGGAAGCACAATAACAATAAAAAGAAAAGTAGGGAGCAGAACGTAAACTTGTGGGTTTTAGAAGGGATTTAAAGGTTTACAATAAATGTGAAATATATAGGGAAGTGACAGGTTACTTTGTTAGCTTAAAAATGTCACACAGTAGCTAAGTTCTCTTAGTTAATATACCTTTCAGATCATCTCAGATATTAAAAACAGGCTTTAATTCAGGTAATAAATTTCCCTATCATTTATGCTTACTGTCACAATATTGTATTTTATCATGCCAAAAAACACAGTAACCTGTGAGAATTCTAGCCTTTGCAGCAATTTTGTTTCTCCAGCAGTAGCATCCTGCTTATCACTCTTTCAACCCACATATATTGAGCACATCCTAAATGCAAGAGAGTTCAGACATTTTATAGAAATAAAAAATGGACTCCCCATTGTAAAGTAAATTCAAGTAAATGGAAGGGATGCACTATCGGTTGGAGAATAATAATGCTGTTGAGGTTTAAATCTTTGGAAAACTTTTACAAGGACAACATCTCAATTTCATGGCCACAAGTCATTATTCTGATATTTTTAGTTCCTTTTGTGAATAGTTCATGGGGATAGGAAGAAAAAGGGAAATTAATCAGAACAAACTCAGTCAAGTTATTGAAAAACTAACCTGCTGGTATACTAATACTGTTTCTAGTAAATGTTCTGTGATTTCTGGGTACTCAGATTTGCAGATTGGGTTACTGGTCCCCAACTCTTGAGTCCCTGGTAAAGGGTTATAAAAGTTGGCATCCTTCTAACGCTACAGAGAATTCTTCCCTTTCTGTTGGTGTTTGACTTGACTTTTCAATTGCTTTACTTCATGAAATATTAGTGAATGTTATGTCAGCAAAGGGCTTAAATATGTTGCCTGATTGCACTTGGTGCTTTTATTCTCCTGCTGTTTGCCATGACAAAAAGACGCTTCTGCTGAGGTATGTAAAACAGACTGAATCTAAGCCACGTAGGAAATCTTACAAGTCCAGGCAACATGAAGCTGGAAAAAAAAACAAAAACACCCAGCTGAGCTCAGCCTATATCAGCTGAACCACAGTCAATTTGCAAACTAATGAGTGTGACCATAAATCATTGCATTTGGGATGATTTGTTACACAGCATTATTTTGACAGTAACTGGTTAATACATATTATATATGAATTTTTTGCATGTCAGAAAGGCTCAGAGTTTTTTTTTTAAAACTTAGTGTTCTTTTATTTATAAGTAATTCACTCTTAAATTGTATACTTTGCCACCCAGCTACATTCTCATTGTAAACTTTCCAAAGCAATCTGAACTTGAAAAATAAGTTTAGGTTATATTAGGGAGAATCCACTGCATCAGAGTGCTTATATTTTTGTTTATAGGGCTATGTGACCATCAGGACAGTACTGGTTAGTAGCAGTTAACATGTATATTACCGTTAATAATATACATCGTAATACATATAGTAATATAAACACAGTTAATGTTGACTGTTTCAATCAGTATTTAAGAGCCTTGCACGGGTTAACAAATTTAATTCTCATAATAACACAATGCAGTAGGAATTATTATCCACATTTTACAGATGGGGAAACTGAATCACAGACATGTTAAGCAATTTGTCTACAATTAGCAAGTGGTGCCAGAGGATTTCAACCATATACCAGAGCCCCCTACTGGCTCCGTGGGAACCTAACTAATATTTATTGCCTGATTAAAGTGCCAAATTAAGGGTCAGCATATATGGGGAAAATGGCAACACAAAAAGAGTTGAAGAACTAAGCTCTAAGCTCATAAGGATTAATAGGGAATAGTAGCCTTGAGAACAGTGTTCATCTGATAGTTACTACAATACTACAACCCCGAACTTATTTTTTTAATGCTAAGGACACTTTTATTTTGGTATTAATTTTAAACAAGAGAATGTTACAAGAAAAGTACAGGAACTTTTCTTTTTACCCCTCTCTGAACCTATTGAAAATAAGTTGCAGAATACTTTACTGTACAAACTAGAATACTCTTATTTGTACAATGAAAAGAACATTATTCTTCTCCATAACTGCAATGAAGTCATCAAGAGCAGGAGATTAGCATTGATGACTTTCCTATTATGTGAGCCGCAGGCCACATTGAAGGTTTCGCTAATTCCCCAATTACATCTTTCACAGCAAACTAGGATCATGCACTGCATTTTGCTGTCGTATTCCAACAGACACAGAAATGCCCCCTTGACTCTCCCTGAGCTCAGTCACAGGTGTCTCCCACTCACTCCCCTTCAGTTTGAACGCCCACCTTGATCACCCCTATTTAATGGCTTTGGGAAGGAATAAAGGAAAAAGAGAAAAGGAGGGAGGGAATGTAAGTTCCATGCACTTAATACTTTGGTTCTGGAGGTGTCCTCAGGTGATTGATCTTTTTAGTAGATTCATCCAAGAAAAGTAAGTTCCAAAGCTGGCCGCCTCACTGTTGAAATGAGAAACCTCACATGCATCTTTCAGACAGATCAAAAGAGGTGCACAGCTGAGAAGTGACCTCTAGTATTGGCGGTGCCTCTGAGGCAATGGGCACTTGATGCATCTTACACCTGTTATACTGTGAATACCACGATGGTTCTACTGAGTTAAACTTTCATCTAGATTTTTACACATGAAGAAATCAAGGTTGTGTGAGGTCAAGTCACTTCCCTGAAGTAACACAATTAGTGGCAGAGCTGGGACTTAAACTCAGGTCCAGATTGTGCCAGAGCCTGAGGTCCCTTTCTTGCCTTGTATATTCCTGTGACCTCCTCCTACCCTCTAGAAGTAACTATGGGTCCTTTGCTGAGTGCTGTTTCTCGCTAATCCTGTGATGTCTTCTGTACCAGCACAGGACCTGAAATCCACTAGGGGCTCCAAAAATACTTAAGGGGTTAAGAAACTTCACTTTCCTCAAAGCAGTAATTATTTCTTTGTGTGAACCATATTTTTGTTCTCAATGTACAAAAATGTACTGTGTCTGTCAGAACCTCTGGTTGAACCTATTCAGTTGTGAACTAGTTTTAAAATATCGTTTCTCCTTAACCCCAAATGCTGGTTCCTATAAACCAATGCGACAATGTGGTGACATGGGGGAGCCTAAGCAGTCGGAGTCCATCTGTGCTCGCCACAGCCCTGGCCCAGCTTTCAGCCCCTCTCCTGGTTTGTGACAACGGCTCCCCGCATGGCTTTCTGCTTCGATATTTGTTCTGTAAGTTTGTTCTCAACTTACACACCAGTTTGTTTTAAAATTTAAATCAGATTATGCCACCCCCCTGCTCAAACACTAAAATTGCTCTAAGGCCAGCAAGGTATGCGTGGTAATGAATTCCAGTTTGTTCATGCTTCACATCTTTATAGTCTCCTTTTCACCTGCTCCTCCAGCCACTTGGGCTCTGTGCTATTCCTCAGCACACAAGGGTCTCTTCTCCTGTCTAGGTTTCTTGACTGTTCATTCCTTCTACCTGCAGTCCTCTCCTTCCAGAGCCACCAAGTCTGCACAAATGTCCCTTATTCAATGAAATCTATGTAGAACTTGCCATTTAAAATGGCAACCTACCCTCCCCCCAGCCCCTCCCCCACCATACACATTTATCCTCTTGTCCTGATTAACTTTTTGGTTTATTTTTTTAAAAATCACATGTCTTCTAATGTGTAACTTAGATATTTCATTGTTTGTGTTTCTATCCCCACTTGAATGTCAGTTCCCCCCAGGCAAGGATCTTTGTTTGTCTGGTGCCTGATGTCTCTTAAGTACCTAGAATAAGCAAATGGTAGGTGTTCAATACATATTTGTGATAATGAAATCTGTTCTTCCCTTACCTGGACTTGCATGACCAGTTCACAAATTAATCAGGAAAACAAAAGAGAGAAAAATTATCTTCTATCCCAGGAGCAAAGGTTACTTATGAAGTAAAAGGCCCATATATCATGGGGTCAGAATATTTTAAGAAATGTGGCTCAGCCACCTAGCCCAGATACTTGTTATAATAGATCTGTCATCATTTTGTCTTTTCACTGTCATTGTTAAAGTAGGAATTGCGTCCCTAGGCCACTGAGGTTGTATATAGAACTTAAAAAAAAACAGTAATCCAGACCAATGACTTAGGACCTCCTGAGAAGTTGGTGGGGCACACATAGCCAGTTGGGGGAATGCTGTCCTGTTACCATTACTAGTTCTGCTGAAAACCACCTAAATGTTACTGTAATTATGCCCCATTCACACAGGGTATTTTAGAGCCATGATGGTCTTCAAGTAAAGGAAAGATAAGACTGTCATCTTGATTCTAATAATGTGCTGAAAAAGCAAACTTGTCCTGTAGAGGAAAGAGGAAATAATCAATTTTTAATATTTTCTAGTTTTTATTTTGTTGAGGTAAAATTGGTTCATAACACCGTTCAGCAGTAGAAACTCACAGCTCTCAGATGCATGTCACCACACCACACACACCACTAAGGAAGGAAGAATGGACCAAACAATGGGAGTTAAGCAACTTTCCCAGAGTCTTCCAGTGACCTGATGGTGCAGCTATGCCCTTCACCATAGTCCACCTTTCTATGCTCCCTCTGTGAGCCTGTTATTTTTAAAGCATATATATCTATTAAGAGGCACCTAAATGTAACAAAAGTTTAAAGAATGGAAGCATGTGAGACAGCTGTGCTTCAGACTGTCCCTTCCACATATTCGGTATGATGGAAGGTATCCAAACAAGTGTACAATATGGAACTCCATGAATACCTACTGATGGATTGAATTTTTAGCATTTACACGTGGAAGGTATGGCCCTGGCACACCAAAACTTCTTGTGGCATAACTTGATATAAAAATAGCACAAGGCGATGTAATAGAGAACTATTTCCAATATCACACATATCCTCTTAATAGATAACATGTGGTTCTCCCATATGGCATGTTAGCACAAATACTTTTACTCTGATATGGTTAGTTTTTAATCCAAGCTTTTTCCAAGTATTTTACAAACACCATTTGTTAATACAGTCTTCCCTGGGGAAGCTGCAGCTCCTCGCAGAGATACAAAGCATCCTGTACACAATCAATAACTCTTAAGAGATGACAATAATAAGAAAAATATTAATGTGCTCTTTGTTTTAAAGATCATCTAGCAAAGAAATGGGAATTAAGCAACTTTCCCAAAGTTTTCCAGTGAGTTCATGGTGCAACTAGGATTAAAAATCAACCTACACTGATGTTTATGGTTTTCTCCTTGCTCGTCTATGCTGGTAAACTGATGACAAATTACACAGGTTTTCAGATGTATACACAACCTGGTATCTACATCATAACTGGAAAAGTTATGAGAAGTACAAAGTTAGCATAATAGCATTACAATGGGATTTCTCTGCTCTCTCTCTCTTAAACAAAGCAGTTGCATTTTTCATTTAACTTTAAGCCCTAAGGTTAAATTTCCTTCTAAAAATTACATTTCTCTGCATTGTCATTTATGTCTCTGAATGGAGATAGCTGATGTGCCTACACGTTTGCTTAACGCAGGCATGCTTTGTGTTCTGTGCAGATGTTAGATATGGAACTGGCAAAAAAGAAACACTGTTCAGCCTTTTTTTTCCTGGAAGAACATGAAGCATATAAAGATGTTCTTTGAATAGAGGAATCATCCCATGAATAAACTCAAAAGCTGTTAGGTATATTTATCATCAGTTATTATTTGTGGAGTACCATCAAAGATCAGGAAAGTAGAGAGGGAATAAATTAGGCTATTTGGATTTAAAAAGCCTTTTCCTTTAGGACTGGACAAGAAAAAGATGGAGTGACTTTATGATATGTACCTGTCTGAGAAAGGCAAAATGGAGGTTCTCACAATTACCGAGAGAAAAATATAAAATTCTATCTCCTATATGTAGATCTGAATAAATGTTGGATATTTGAGCTGGGTTAAATGAGGAACGTTTGGATAACTCTTAATTCCTCAATTTGCTTTGCCCATATGGCTCTTTGGGAAATCACTGATTGAAGTGTGCATGTTCTGAGTGCCAGTGTCCCTTGGGGAGATAGATTACAATTCCATATACGTGTTTATGAAGGTACAGGCAACCCCACATTATGACACTAAGCAAGTTTCTATCATTTCCCCTTTAACAAAATTGTTCCGATAGTGTTGAAACATAGTTTTGCTAAGTGGTAAAAAATAATATTATAGATACTGCTTTGGAGTTTTGACATTTAGGATGAAAACCATGAATGGGTTTTCCACGATTCAATACAAAGATATTATAAAAGTATGCCCTCAATCACAATCCTGTATAGAATAAAACATGACTACTACTACACTTACTAACAACTATAAAAACATATTCTCTATATGTATTTTATCTCTCTAAAATTTGCACAACTCCAGTAATGCTTTTGTTTAATCAAATGTTCACTTTAACAGCTCCCTGACATCATACCTAAACACATTTAAACATATTATTGCCTTTATTTTACATGACAATTATTCACATGCCCGTAGCACAGGAACCAACGTTTATTCGTGTTGAAATTTAAGTCCAAGAAATTGTCTTTGGGGGCATGTCATGATCTCTGGGTAGAGGAGTAGCTGGGAAATAACTGTCTGAAAGCAGAGATTCTCAGTCTTCACTGCTCATTAGCATCCCTTGGAGACCATTTTAAAATATAACGATGTAAGTAAAAAAGCTTAATAAAAATAAGGTCACTGGGTTCTGGTGCAGGAAGTCTGGGCAGAGGCCTGGCATGGCGTCTCTAAGCAGTTCCCAGATGAAGCTGCTGCTGCAGGTCTGGACGCCATACTCAGAACCATTGGTCTTGGCTCCAGAGTATTAACAGGTAAGAACAGATACAATGAAATGGTTTCTCCTCATTCACTGAGCATTACTACGAACAGCCCACTCTAGCTTCACGTATGTGTTGTTCCTTTTCTAACGTGTCCTGAATCTTTGTAGCCACTAGATGAGTTATTCCTTGAAACTACAGTAATATTCCATAGCAGAAAAAGATGTCAATCTTTCCATGAAAAACATTTATAAAATATACCTTTTCACTTGCACTAAAACTATGATTGCACCTTATCTTAAAAGGTTTTCAGCATTGCACACAACTTTGGGGAGATTTTCTCTGTTCTGGATACTGTGCCAGGTGCTGTAGACACAGGAACAAAGAAGAGGGAGTGCCCTACCTCCAGGAACTTACTGAAGGGATAAGGAGTATCACACAATCACAAACACTGTGTTGGAGGAACATTGAGGGCTCCAGGCTAATCCCAGTCCTGACAGGTCAGGGAAACATTCTGAGGCAGGAATGCACCAGCTGAATTCGTCATTAAGCAACTATTATTAAGCAGCCAGTGCCTAACAGACTCCGTCCTTTAGTGTCTAGACCTTCCTGATGACCTAGGGGTTAAATTTCAGCACTGTCACCACTATGACCTGAGTTTGATCTCCAGCCAGGGAGGTGACCCACACATGGGCTCACCAGACCTCTCCTGTCTTGCTCACTGCTCCCCTCAGCAGTGTATTTCAGTTAATCCACCTGTTCTACTTCCCGCTCTGTCTCTGGCGAACCCTCTCACTCCCTGTGCATGTGGCATACACCCCAGCTCTTCTATTCAAGAATAAGCAAAATCTTAAAAAAATATATTGTGGTATTCACTGTGATAGTTGCTAGATTCTATACCCTTATGATTTCTTTCCCACCAAACTGTGCTTTAAGAAAGGATCAACTGTCATTTTCAATTTAGTGTAAATTACTTTTATTTATTAATCTGTCATCTCTTCCAAGACTACTAATTTTCTAGCACTACTAGCACTACTATAAAACTACTAACACTAGTTTTATAATTACTATTCTGAACATCAACACTTCCTGAACCTGAATTTAAATTTCCCCAAATACCTATTAGGTACATTCCATAATGTTTCATTGGGATCTTACTTCACTGTGAACAAATAAAAGATGTCTAAGTATTTTTTTCTTTATGTTCTCTTCCCAATGGCATCTATCAATTCTCCCTGTGTTAGGGCAATGCCTACTGGTAATACTCTTAATAGTCACCTGAAACAATTAGTAGACAGACTCAAGGACTAGGGAAAAATTGTCAAGGGTAGCTGATGTTATTTTAGAAAAGTCAATGTAAACATCAGAAGCCACATCAAAAGACAAATAGGAACATCTGTTTCTTTTCTCCTAGTGGTAGAGTAGGCCATAGACAATTAGGTATTGCCAGTGTGTATAATACTATAGACATAAAACGGCACTTGAATCCTTCTCTGTACAGTATTCTGGCATGTGCTTTGTTCTTTCTGCCAAATTGGTCAATTTGCAGAAGTCTGCCCTTATCTAATGCACTTTTTTGGATAGCTCCAAAGGAATTCCAGCTGTCTTTTCTCTACAGAAATATGTTTGGTTGAAAAGAAAAAAACAGCCCTGTGATCAATGAAAAGAACAATCTCTGCAAGTGATTACATCCCTTCAAAGCAAGAATCAGTCTACCTAGTAGACTTCGGTCTATTCCCTGTAATGGTCTCCAGGGATGGTCACTTAATAGGTAGAACCCCTTCCTGCTTAAACTAATGGGTCCCCATGAGGAGGCAGTGGATGCAGCAGGAACCAATACACAGACACAATTTGATGGTGGGGGCATGATGGAGCACTACCGATGAGAGAGCCCACAGGAGAAAACTCTCACAATAATGGCTGAAAAAGGATTTTAGGCCTTTCTATTTTCTTGGCAGTTTGCTTATGAGAATAAATTACTCTGCCTCTTCCAGACCTCATTGCAAATGTCAGATGATCCTGGGATTGGAACCAATTTCCTTCTTTTACCCTAGAAGATCTATAGCTTCTAGAAGTGTCAAAATGGCTTGAGTTTTTAACACTTTTTTTCCCCCACAAAATAAAAATATTATAATGGTGTTGGCTTGTGATTTCAATGTCAATTGAAAAGATATCAAGTTAGTTACAAAGTTTTTCTGATCACAGAACAAAATTTAGACAAAAGCTCAGATACATGCATTTATCAGTTGAACCCTTCAAAAGAGTGGCATGTGAATAACTATCTATAGTATGTTTTAAATTTATGATTGTAATAATTTATAAGATCAAAGAATGACAGGAAGAAACACATGTGTTCCAAGGGAAAGATAACCCTCTGAAGTATCTCTGATCATTTAAAATTAATTAAATTATTTTTGGTCAATTTTAATTACAACAAATAGTGATCCTATAAAGTGGGCTTTATCAGGGTTAAACAGTCTTAAAACTGCAGTTATTATGATTGGGAAAGGCACTGGTTGTACCTTTAAAAACAACTTCCTTAATTTGTATTCAAAACTTTTACAGATTTGCCATATTTTCTTTTAGTGCCTCGAGTTAGCAATTTTGTAGAGTTACAGGTTTGTACATAGCAATGAAATAGCAGCACTATTTTCCTGTGTGTATCTTAAATATTATATATGGTGAACAGATTTTAATTTTTTCCTTCAGTTTTTTTTTTTCTTTTAGCCGTAGGACAAATTCATTCATCATATATATAACATTAAAACATTTTCCTTTCATGGGTAAATAATACATTTTTACTAATACCTTGGTAAAATCAAAATGAGATTTTGTTAAAGAAGTCTCATCACTGGATTTTGATTCTACCTCCTGATAAAGACACAAAATGCTTTTTTTCCCCTTTTTCTTTTAGATGATTTCAGTGTCATTCAAGAGGCAAGCTGAAACAGAGAAAGCAGTAAAGACCAAAAAGGCACAGTTTGAGACTGGGTTATTTTCCCCATTAAAAGCCAGATCTGACACAATTTCCTTAGTTACCATTGCCTTATAAAGCCTTTGTGGTGTCAATATTTAGGGAGCAGTAAGAAATCTGTACTGGCAGTCCTTACATTCTTCACTCTGCTAGTTGGAGAGAGTTATTGTTATTCAGATGATGGATAGAAACGCAAAATGAGTTCTCTGAGACACCATAACCCCACAGGTCCATAATTCTTCCATGACAGTACCATTAGTCATTTTAGTGATTTAATTTTTGAACTTGTTTCTGTCCCCCTGAAGGAATGAGAGAAATCCTATGTAAAATGTATCCAACCTGAAAAGAAGAGTCTCAGCTCTTAATCTCAAGTTAGATAAAGCAGGCACATGCCAAGGAGAGTTAACGTGACTGAGGGGTGGGGAGAAGCCCATCTAAAAGTTTCCCAAGGACACAATGAGTATCTTTCTGTGATTACTTTAGGGCAGGGGTCAGCAAACACCAGCCTGCAGGTATGTATTTATTCAACCTGCAAGTTAAGAATGGTTTTTATATTTTTAAAGGATTGTAGTAAAAACAAAGAAAAATATGCAACAGAGACCACATGTGACCTATGAAGCCAAAAATATTTCCCATCTGGTCCTTTACGGAACTGTGCTGACTCCTGTTTTAGAGCAACCCAATGAAATACTGGGGGATGACTTAGCCTACCCACCCACCCATCAGTTAACTATGTGAAGAAGGAAATGGTTTTGACACCCTATAAAAATTATCTTCAAGCACCTCCCTTTTGATCACCAAAGATAACAATTTTTGCATAGCATTTAAGTTCCCATCTCTGACAATTTTTTTTTAACTGATTTCCAGACCTGACATTATTGGAAAGGACTTTTGATTTAGACATGGACCTAAGTGAATAAATGAATATTTGGAGGGGTATGGTTTCAAAGAACCCCATGGCAGACACACAAACAGGATGTAAGAAGTTTTAGAATAGGAAGCTAGAAAGCTGCTTGGGATTATGGTGGTTTTAAAAATATGCACTCAAATTCCTAGCTCTTCCTTCCTTCAAGAACTGGAAATTGTTTCTCCTTCCCTTGAGTGTAGGCTGGACTTGGGGGCTTGCTTCAAATTGATAGGATATATAGAAATGATGGTATGTCTCTTTTGAGATTAAATGATCAAAGGGAGCTACTCCTTCTTGAACATGTTCTCATTCTCCTGGGTACTTGTGCTGGAGGAAGCCAGCTACCATGTCATGTGGACACAAATCAGCTTACAGAAAGGGTCTGAAAATGTTGCCCAGAACCAGCTTCCTGTGAAAGTATGTAAGTGGGAGGGTATAGTGAGAATAGGGGGACATTGGGTTGTATAGACTTCACAAATATTAGGTTACACTTGTTTACTCCACTTTTAATTAGATGAAGTGTTGAGTTGATTTTACTGTACTTGTTTTCTTTTCCTTTTGCAGCTTAATTTTATTTTCATGAATTGCAGCTCTTCTCTCTTTTCTTGAAACTGATTTTTAGTTTCTAAGTACAGAAGAGCAAGGCTCATATCAAGAAGAATTGATTCCTTCTGAGAAACCCCAATGTTGTCTGTAAAGAATTATCTTTTAGCAATTAAGTGATTCTAGAAATTTCATCTTTGGTGCTGCCTCCTTTCCATACATACCTACCTTCTACTCAACCAGTCCCCTCATCCACTATTCCCCTAATTTCCTTGTTCTTTTCTCTTTGGTATATTACTGTCAGTAGCATCTCAACCTGCCTCCCTACCACCCCCACATCCGCAAATCTTTCTCTCAACTGTGGGGGTGAAATGTCATTTTTCGTGCTCTGAGTTAGCTCTCTCATGCGTACAAAGGAGGGAACTGAAAATTATATAAGAGTCTCAGAAATTATCCCAGTATATACTTGTCATTGAAAGGTATAAATCTGGGCTTGGTCATCCTTTGTTTCCATTTATTGAGTACTTACTATCATTCGTTGTGATATTGTGATGTAAAAACAGTATCTCTCTCTCTATATATTAGATCTTAATTCCCAGTTTCTGGCCAGAACTCCTAAAATCTATGTGATATCCATTGATAGGGGCTATAGGGGCATCTTTTTGCTATTTATAAGCCCCTTTTTCAATAATATTTGAGTTTATGCTAATAGGGTGGCTCCTGGTGGGCTCCCAGAGAGCTTCAGTTTGGGGTAGTTGCCAGAATATTCATCCAGGTGAACAGAGGGTTGGAACTTTTAGCTCCAACCCGACCAATGACTACCAATTCAATCAATCAAGTCTATGTTATGGAGCCTCTACAAAACTCTAAACAGGGCCTCCCTGGTGGCACAGGGTTTATACTCTCAGCACTATCAAGCTATCACCAGACACTACAGCATGACTTTGATCCCTAGCCAGGGAAATGACCCACATGGTGCAGCAGACCTCTACTATCTTACCCGCTGCTCCCCTCAGCAGTGTATTTCAGTAGATCTGCCTGTTCTGCTCCCCATCTGTTTCTGCTAAATCCTCTCACCCCTCATACCTCTGGTCTATACCCCAGTTCTTATAAGTATAAATAAACAAAAATGTTTAGAAAGATACCTCGAAGTGAGTAGGGTTGGAGGGCTTTCAAGTCACTGAACACATGTGGAGAGGTGGTGTGCCCCAACTCCATAAATGTTTTGAAATTGTTATCCATCTGGACCTTACCCTATGTACTTTTTCATCTGCCTGTTCATTTGTATCCTTTATAAGATCCTTACAAAGAACTGATTATTATCAAGTATATTTATCAAGTATATCATCAATATAGCAAGTATATTTTTTGTTCCTAAAGTTTGCCCACTATTCTAAGAAATTGTGGAGAAACCCAGGGAGCAATTGTGTGAACCCCCCCCCCCCCCCCCCCCCCCCCCCCCCCCCCCCCCCCNATTTGTGTGCCCCCCCCCCCCCCCCCCGCCACACACACACACACTCTACTATCTGAAGTATGGATGGTGAAGACTTAGGGTTGGGTTGTGAAGTGGGAGTAGACTTGTAAAACTGAGCTCTTAACATATGGGGGGAGGAGTCTGATAGGAAACTCTAGGGGTTGGTGTCAAAATTTAATTAGATATTAAGTATCAACTTGGTCAAGTTGGCAAGATGAATTGCTTGGTGCTAGGAAAGAACCTACACATTTAGTGTCAGATATATTGTGAGTAGAAAGACATCAGAGCAGTAGTAATATGTAGGCATAGTGCTAAATGCCTGAAAGGTGTTATCTCATTTCTCACCTGAATTACTTCCAAGTGGATATCATCTTTGCCACATTTTTTTAGATAAAACAATCAAGGCT
Organism: Galemys pyrenaicus; assembly: GCA_019455555.1. Taxonomy (NCBI): domain Eukaryota; kingdom Metazoa; phylum Chordata; class Mammalia; order Eulipotyphla; family Talpidae; genus Galemys; species Galemys pyrenaicus. The sequence goes on along the minus strand of JAGFMF010011428.1, from coordinate 1,351,272 downwards.
TCTAATGAGTGAGTTCACAGTGATCAAGTGAGGACTTAAGCCAGGTCTAACTGCCTTAACACTGTGTTCATATTCTGATTCCCACTCCCTTTGTAACATTCAGAGAACACCCTAAAAAATTCATTGCTGGTTAGTGCCAGTTTAAAATGAACTTTAACTCTCAAAGGTCTCTGTTCACAAGAATAACATAAATTGCTCTGGGGTAGATTTAACTGTTGTAGAATAGCCACAGGCCTGGTATTTTGGGGACGATTCTCTGCCCAGGAAAAGGGGGATTTCAAAACCTAAATTAAGTACAAGGCAAGCAATCCCACAAAAGAAAAGGATTAATAGGCTTCCTGTAACTGTAAGTACCACATTCTCCTTTCGGGAGCAATGTTTTATTACCATGTTCACTGCTCTTTTAGTCCCTAAAGACCCTTTTCAACAATGATTTATCTTAATTTAGCTTTTTTTTTTCCCCAGGAAAGCAAGCAGTATACTTCATTCAAGAGAAGTGATTTGTAGTCCTGGTAAATTCCCTTGTTCATTTGCTTATTCATTTGTTCATTCATTTGGTCTCTACAAATATTTACCAAGTGTCTTGTTTTTAAAAATGCCATTTCTCTAAAATCCTCTAAGTTCTTTCAGTTTTACAGGTAAATATATATGAGACTTTATGGTTACATGGATGCTTTTTTAAAATAACATACTGTCTGTTTTGACCAGCGTGGAAATTTTATAGGAACCTATTCTTTGGAGATGAAAAAGTGGCCAAGAGTCAGTAATAATTACCGGTTTTTCCACATAAAGAGCAAAGAGTGTTCTATAAAGTGCAAGAAAAAAGACACAAACAAACAAGTACATTCCAAACTTAAGTGTGTTATAATTTTCAGGAAACTGGATTTTTATTTCTTTGCTCAGTTGAAACTTCACTCTTTGCTCATAAGGATTTATGATGCTTTTGGCTGGCACCTGTTGAAGAAATAATGGCAAACTTACTGAGGGGACAGAAAGATATACTTGGCCAGCAGTGTTTCTGCACAGAGGAAAGTGAGCGTTATAAATCTATTTAGGGAAAGAATAATTTGACCATACTTCCTCCCCGCCTCCCAGGAAACTATCAAGACTCCCTCCTTACCCCAGATGTGATTTTTATCAAACTGAGTCACCATTTAAATCTATATTCAGACTGTTTAAAAAGACATTTGCGTTCTGATTTCTTTCCCTGTAGAGAGGAGAAATAGATATCTATCTCGAAGAAATAATAATAGTGATAACAGCTATCAATTTTGAGTGCCTACTGTAGTACTTATAGGCTAGACTTTAGGTTGTCTTATATACTTTATTTCTAATTTTTGCCCTAAGTCCCAAGAAACAAGGGTTATTACTCATATTTTACAGATGAGACAACTGAGACTTGAAAAGCTTTTATTAAAGTCTACAGGCCAGTAAGTGGTTGAGCTGGGATTCAAACCCATATCTAGCTGCCACTCCAGCCAATGCACTTTTGTCCACAACCCACTGCATCACTCTTCTTCAATTAAGTTGCCCAACTCATTGTATGAAAATAAATCTATTTTCATTTACATTTAAATTTATGCATAATTATACTTTAATATTTCATTACATTTCTAGGCATAGCCTTTATTGTGAAATCACCATCTTTTGTTTCAGGAATTTGTTTTGCATTCACTATCCCAATAAGCATCCTCTCTGCACATGTCAATATGCTTCTCTGAGATACTTTTCAGTAGTTGAAAGATGTGATGTTTTAATCATGTTTCATGATTACTAAGTTTTGTCATTAATGACCTAGCTCGGTTCCACCTTGACCTTCTGAAATTCAGTGTTCAGAAATCTAGCACCTGTATAGTATCAATGAGTAAGCTGAAAAGTAAAACTTGAGAATTCAGGCTCCTAAGACCTGTGTCTGAATTTTAAAATCGGATCGTAAACCTGCAAACTGGCTTTTCATGTTATTTCTAAGATCTTTTCTCCATAATGCATCCTGAAGAAACCTTGACATGCAGAAACAACACTGAAGGGCATAAGTTATTGAAACACAGGCCTGGCAAAGTGATTAGAAAACTAAGCAGATCATGAAGTCCAACTTTCCTAATTTAATGAGTGGTAGATAAGGAAATCAGGCAGTACTTGAACACCAAGAGGAAAGCAACTCCCTGTGGCTTCCAATATATAAACATCAGGCTTCTAAAGACAAGGTTAACACACAATCCAAAGAATTCTGAGAGTAAACAGAAGCTCAAATTTCGTCTTTGCCTGAGGCTGCTATTTAAAATGGAGCCACTCATAAACATACTTTGGCATTCCTTTGACCTACTGTCAAACAACTTGAATGTGTGGAGTGACATTTTTTAAAGTGCACACACATATTTTAGAAGTTGAATTCTACATTACCTTCTAATGCACCCTCTTGGAGACTATTAGTACCATTTCCCTATGTCCCATTCTTAATCAAAGGGTTTCTTTCCAAAGGTCTGTTTTCTTTGGACACTTTACCACCACCACCATCACCTCCACTAACTACAATCACTGCCACAGCTTGTCTTCCTTTTTTAAAAGATAATCTGAGGGTTTATTTTCATTCATTTTATTTCATGAGATGTGTCTGGACTTTTTAACTGAGGTGACATTGCTTTGTAACATGTTTCATGTACTCACTATTGAAAATCAACGTGTGTGTATGCTACTTTTTTAAACTTTATTTCTGCTTCTGCTGTTTTGTCATTACTCCCATCACATTGATTTTCATCTCATATGTCCTCCATTTGCTTTCACTTGCCTTGATTTTGTCCCTGGTTAGGTATACCTATCAGGGTATAATAGTAGTGATAGTCAGTATAGCTTCTCTCCACACTGCCAATGTTCAAAATGGGACTTTGGGAATGCCAATGCATTCCTGAAAACTCACTTTGCTTATTCATAAAAAACAAAAGTAGAAAGGGGAGGATTGATATCAAATGCACTATGAACTACAATGTCTTCATAACTGTTATTGTTTCTTTAGCTTAGAAAACAACAATACACTTGAACAATACATAGTATTTACTTATGATGGACAATGGCAGAAAGTTCACCATCCATTCTTCCCACTGATCATTCCCTTGCTTTCTTCCATTCCTACTCTTGTTCCATGAGATTCAAGGAAATTTGGCCACTTCTCCCTGGTCTTTCAGATACAGGATTGCTTAACCTGTATAACTTGGCTTTCTGTCTTTTAATTCATACAAACTCTGTGGTAGATTACTTGTGTTTCTTACACTTGATTTTAAATCAACAATACCTTGATAGCTCTAAAAATTACTGGATTAAAAATACCATGGTAGGTGCAAACTTGTGTATGGTGCTCAACATTTTAGGGTATTTTCTAAGCTGTTGTGATTAACATCAGAAAGTGCCCAGTCGGCGTTTCATTGCACGTGAAGACACTTTCCAGAGACTTATTCACACAATTCTGGGATTCTCTTTTCATCTACATCCCATTTCTTTATATTCCCTATTGTTTGGATTTAGTGATATTATGCCTTTATCTACCATCAAAACTGTCTCTCAGAGAGAAGAATGATGCCAATTTATATCTATCTATCTATCTATCTATATCTATATATATACACATTTCCTTTTACTTCACTACATTACAATCTCCAATGTCCTCTTACCCCTTTGATGGCACACATTCAAAATGCAAATTTTCATACACAAAGGGAGAAATAAAGGTTGGTGCCACTGGAGTCTTGAAGCTCACACTTGATTTGGTAGAGCTGCATAGACAGCTGAGTGTGACTGTCTGCTCAGCAAAAGCAACCGAATTTAGACTCAGCAAATTTTGTAGGAGATTAATTTTAAACAGGAAACAGAAGTAGCAGTCTATGGTGGCATAACTGCTCTTCAACCTTTCAACAGAACCAAAAGCTTTGGAAGAGACCATCAGGAACATCTAGATTAAATCTTTCAGAATAGACAGCAACCCATAGTTTTTATTCCATCAAGTGTACTTACTCTTGATCTTCCCACTCTTGAATCATAAGTTCCATGATTATATAAAATAGGTATTAAGAATTCTGTACTCCTATCTTCCTGTGTCTGTTTGTTTTCCATAGATAGTCTTTTCTTCAGAATCTCATTCCTCAAGTTTTTAAAAATTAAGATATATATTTGCATATGTAAGTAAGTATGTGTGCTTGTAAATATGTAGGATAATAATGAGGCAGATTGTATTTTCAAGAAATGGCTGTACTAGTATATGCCCCACCCCGTGGTTTATTTTTGGTTTCATTTTAATTGACAATGACACTTTGCTTCAAAAAGTGAAAACAATATTCTTTCCCCCGGAACATAGGAGGACCCACAAATTGTTTCAACTGGTAGAAAATGGACAAATGACACTATATGACTTTTGAGAGTAGGCCACAGAAGGTGATGTGGATTCAACTAGCTCTTGCTTTTGAGATACTGAGTCAGATTGCTTCAAAATCCCTAACCCTAGAAGATCACTTAGACTTCCAACAGCCAGACTGATGCACAAGGAGCCCCATCTATTCCTGCTTTCAATTGTTTGAGTTTGCCCAGACAAGGGCTCAGAAAAGTGAGTGAGCAAATATCTGGATTGTTCTACCTTTCAATTTCTGAGTTCTAGCTGATGCTGAATGGAGTAGAAATAAGCTATCTCTGCTGAGCCTGTCCATCTTCTAGATTTGTGGGTAAAAGGAACATTGTCATTATTTTAAGCTAGTAAATTTTAGGACAATGTGTTATGCATACTTTATTTCTTATTGGCAGTTAAGAGTACTAATTTCTGGGAGAAAATATTTAGGTATCTCTGTGTGAGGGTGACTTGGGTATTTGCAAAGCTGAGAAAATAGGCAAGGGTTTAAGTTTCCATGGCTGAATATCAAACGCAAATCCTATGCAACACAAATGAAAATTCAGCAGGAAGGGGAAGAATAAAGGAGTTGAAGAAAGCCAAACCATCACACAGGTGCAGTCTAGAAGGTAAACATTGTTACTAAGAAAAGAATCTTAAAAACAAGACCACAGGCCCCAATTGGAGCAGCTTATGTTAAGCTCCTTATCACCAAACTCAGAAATGGAATCTTAAACCAGTCAATCAAGAATCATGGCAGCAGCACCTGATCTTCATGTGCACTTTAAAAGAGACTGTCTCTTTAAAGTACATGTGTTTGATTATAATACTCTGGATCATTAATCACAGGTAAGATTTCCTTATTTATTTTTGATGTCCTGTTTTATTGACATTGAACATGAACATATAGCCTCTGTATTGGAGACCATGTAAGCTTTGATCAAAAATGATGGCAATGTCTAATTCTTGACCTTGTAGCTTTATTACTGTGGAGTGCAGTAAAGCCATGACTCATTAAATAGAAAATATCTTGGTTAAATTTTTTATCAGACCTATGTTTTGGGATCTAGCTTTAAGCTGTAGAGCATCACTTCATGTTTCACATTAAATTCCTGCAAGGAGCACCACATCACTTTGATGCTAACAAAGCACTTGCTGATTCCCAGCAAATAGAGTCCAAAATCCTCTGCTCAAAGTCCTTCTTAAAATAGCTCCCAATGCACATTACCCTTAACTCCAACTTCTCCGTAGCTTGGGCTCTGCTTCTTCCTGCCTGCCCAAACTTCAGTGTGTTACTTTAGTCATCCCCACACTCCTTTTCTCCTGGTGAGCCCTGGGGACCTTCATAAAAATGTAAAGGTTCAGTCCTAACTTCCTTCAGTGAGTCTGGGCCATAGTTTTTTAACTCTCCAGGTGAAACCAAAACCACAAAGTTTGAGAATGACTGGCTGATGGTCTGGTATAAAACTATCTGGTTAACAGCCTGACTCCCCACAATCCCTACACATGTGATATTGTCAAGTTTTTCCCTCCTCTCTGTCTCAGTTTCCTCATTTATTAGTGACTCATAGCATGCCTGTGAAGATAGATTTTTCACTTCTATAGCAGTTCTGTAAAGATGCATACTGTCAATTCAATCATGAAAAATCACCAGCATTAGAAACATATTATAAATCATAAACAAATTAGAAGAATGCTACAATTAGCCTGCAGTCTTCAAAAGTGTCAAGGTCACTGAGGTCAAATTAAGGTGGAGAATGTAGAGGAGCTCTTCCACACGAAAGGATGGTGGAAACATGACAAAGGAAATGTGAGTCAGAACTGGATCTTTCTGATAAGAGGACATTATTAAGAAATTTGGTGAAACTTAAATGGGAGTTGAAAGTTAGATGATAGGCATGTATCAATGCTCATTTTCTGGTTTTATCTTTTATTGTGTTCACATAGGAGAACTAGTCATATTTGCAGAAAGTGCAGAATTATTTAGGAGAACACACACCTGCTCTGCAATTTGCCTCAGTAGTTCAGGAAGAAAATGGTCCTTTTTACTGTCCTTAAAATTTACTGTAAATTCGAGAATGTTTAAAATAATAAGAAAAAGTCCATAAAAGCTGGTACTCCGAATACACTGTCTATCCACTCAAATGTCACTTTCTGATCTAGTGGAAAGCTGGCATTGGGGTACAAGAATCCACATTTTTAGCATTTACCATAAGCGGCTGATTTAGATTGAGGATTGAAAAGTTCCCTGGAGAGGAAGAGTTCACAACCATTCACCAAGTACTCAGCAAAACTACCTCACTTTCGTCCCATAGTCTAAGTCAGTGTCTCTGTCCCACCACTCCTTTCCTCCCAAATCCTGTATCTATTTTCTTTTTCTGCCAGCAGAAAAGATTGTTAGAGATCAATAGGGAATTCTCAGGATAGAGAATTGAGGAATCATTCAAGTGGATCTGCTAGCATTTTTGTCCAAGGAGAATAGAGTTCCATGGTTCTGTGTGTATCATTCCTCAAGTAGGGTGGTCCCTGGAGGTGAAGTCATTTCCTGAACCTGCTTCTGATGGCCCCAGAGTGACAAGAATTAGGAGAGAGCAGGCGCACTTGAGCAAGGCATTAGGAGCGCTTGGCACGTGGCCAGGTAATTCTAGTGTAGGTAGACAGTTTTAAGGCTCTCTCTGGTACAGTAGGAAAGCACAACTTTGTTACACTAGAAAATTGAAAGTTTGAAATATAATGTCAAAACCCTAATGTGAAAATCCAATACTGTTCAAATAGCAGTGATTTTCTTTAAAGACAAAACAAAACCACCTCTTTCTTTGCTGAAAACAAAAGTATCTAATATTATAATACCTTAAATATTCTATGGTCATGGTGCCAGCTTTGAAAAAAAAATAATGTTTAGAGTCTGTAAAGTCAGAGACTGAGTTTTCTTCAAGACAAAGATGGATGTATCATTACGACAAGTTCTTTATCCTCAGTTTTGGAAATTAACATGGACAGATGGTTAAACACATGTAATCTGAGTTCTTCACAGATACCTAAGAGACTGAAAGGTACTCTAAATTATTAATAAAAGACCCACTGTATATGCCCTGATAAATGGCTTCTTTCCTTTGGTTTTTTAATGGTTAACTTAGGATCGCCTTTCATGAATCCTCTACACTTTGGAAAACTTTTAAAAGAAAGTTTTCCCGTCTGTGAAATGCAAAGATTGCCCTAGATATTCTCAGAGGCCTATTTGGCTATTAACCCATGATTCAGAGCTTTTGAATTAAGGGTGGAAATATTATTGGGCATGAAGGAAAGATTTCATAAAGAATCAGTTCTCCTGAATTTGAAGGCTATGTAGAGTTATAGAATTTGCTATGTAGAGAGGACCTCTGGGATATTAGGTGAAGGATTTGATCATGTGCCTAAGATTAATTATATATATATAAAAATAGGTTCCAGGTGCACTGATTCCTAGTCCAGGGCTCTTTCTACTAGGTTACAGCTATATTTTCCTTTCCTTTTCTTCTTCCTCCTTTCCTTCCTTTCTACCTCTCCCCACATTTCCCTCCTCCCTTCCGTCCTTTCCCTCCTTCCCTTCTTCCCTCTTTCTCCCCTCTTCTGAACTTGACAACCCTAAATGACAGCAATTCCATAACTTCCCACTAAGTGGAAGCTTACAGACTGAAAACAGAGTAACAACAATGAAAATCACCTCTTATAGGAAGAACATATTGAAACCCTATTATTGAAAGCATCTAAAACAGTCATTTTTGTCAGTTACCATCTTTGTTAATATTCTTGAACTACACATGAAAATTTTGTGATATATGAAAATTTTCTTCTCACTTGAAAATTTTGCTTTTGCCTTTTTGGAATTTGACCTCAGGATGGGCTAATATGGCCTTCCTATAATAGAGTGAGCAAGAAGTACCAGACAGACATGGTGGAGGATAGGAATGGGGAGAAACTTTGAATTAAGTCTATTCAAGTAGAACTTGTATTTTAGATTTGCGAGTTATGCAAAGGCTAGAGAGACTCATCATTAATTCCATTCTTTCTCTCAAACGTTGAATTCAATCTCAAAGATTGCTGCTGTCTTTCATTTTTAAAAATGTCCAGAGGCAGATCAATTCCCACAGTTTCCATTTACTGCTACAGGACAAGACACTGGTATCTCCTGTTCTGATACACTATCTCCCTGTTTTGCCTTTAGACACTCATGCCTATTCTCAGCACAATTAACCTGAAGATTGCTTTAAAAATGTAAGTATAATCATGTTCCTTCTCTACTTACAATGTTTTATTCTCCCTTTACTCAGAAAAAGTCAAGTTCTTGCCATGGCCTATAATACCCTAGGCAGTGATTCTCAAAGTGTGGGCCTTGGCCCAGAGCCTCATCTGGAAATGATTAGAAATGCACATTCTCAGTCAACCCAGATATCATGAACCAGGAACTGGGTTTAACTTGGATGGTTCCAAAACACACTTAAGGGTGAGCACCATTCCTCTGTGATATCAGCTTCCAGAGCCCTGTCCTATTACCTCAGTTACACTGACCTTGTTTTTCTTTGACCTCCGATTCATTAGGGCTCTAGTGTTTGCTTCCCCCATTATTAGAACACTGTTTCTGCACTTAACTATTGCATTTACACATTTATGTTCCTTAGGATTCTTATCAAAAATCAGCAAAATAATTTTTGAGGTCTAGGGGCCTCCTTGGTGGTGCAAAGGGTTGAGTGCCACACGGTGCAGCCACTGCAGTGCCACACGGTGCAGCCACTGCAGTGCAAGTTCAATCCCCAGCCAGATAGGGGACCCACATGTCACAGCAGACCTTTCTTGCCTTGCCTGCTGCTCTCCTCAGCAGTGTATTTCAGTTGATCTGCCTGTTCTGCTCCCCACTCTGTCTCTGGTGGATCTTCTTACCCCATGCCTCTGGCCTGTACCCCAGCTTTTTTTACATGACACTTTACTTGGGGTCTCTCATGAAGTGGCTGTTGAGGCATCAATCAGATCTTCAGTCATCTGAAGTCCAGCCTGAGCCTCAAGGGTGGCAACCAGGGTAGCTCACTCAGGTGGCTGTGATGGGCACTTGCAGTTGGCAGGAAACCTTGACCCCTTACCACATTCACCTCCCCACAGTGTTGCTGGAGTGTCCTCAGCATATGCCAGCTGCCTTAGCCCACACCAAGTAATCCAAGAAATGGTCACACAAAAGTGACATTCTTTTATGAGCCAGGATCATATAAATAGAATGTCATATACTATCAAGGGATATTCTAGCTCAGGATAACAAAGATACACTACTCTCAGATTTCTGGCCCATAGAAGGTCTGAAATGAAAACAATTACTTAGCCAGCATTAGATAAATAATACTGCATATGCCACCATTTGATTTACTAAATATTTAATTTTTAAAAACCTGTCAACTACCACCACCTTATACACCTCAGGGTAAGAAGTATGTGTGTGTGTGTGTGTATGTATTTCTTCAGTGTCTAGAAGGTACCTGTTAAATAGCAGGTATTTAACAAAGGTATGTGGAATTCTCTAAGCATTTGTGGAGAATTTGTATCTAGATGGTAGAGGCACTTGTAGGAAGGTCGTTGCACAGTATCTGAGGCACGCCTACTCTGCACAACTCTGTGAGGCACCATTTGCACTGTATTCCACATGAACAGACCTCTGAGAGCACAGTTCCAATGAAACGCATTTGGCCTGCAGATAGCTTGACTAGATCTTGATGACTCTCTTTGCACCCCTACCACAGCACTGTGGTGGCCACAGTTTGAGAATTTCTCAAGCACAATAACAAGACCACTGCCTATTGGGTCAAGATTCATTCTCTGAACAGAGACATTCTTTAATGCCTAATCCCAGCAAGGTAGCAATAGCAGTCATCGGATATCAAGGGCTCACGGGGACTGGCTCAACAAGTGACTGTGTCAGTGGTAAGGACTGAACTGACCTCCAATAACCAGAGTTGACCTCCTTCTTCATGCCTCTGACCTAAAACCTGGTACCTCCATGACATTTTAGAGCAGAAAGCAGAGGGTGGTGAATGATTGAAGGAGGAAGTTGTACACAAACTGGGAATAGATTAGATTTTTGGGAAGCTTCATTGACTCTAAAGATCATTGAGATCTGGAAGGGGAAGGGAGACAGGGAGAAATTCCATTTGGGGCATGAATTAATTTCATGTTGGGAAAGCAGAATGTGCTATGACTCTAAGGGAGAGAAAAGAGTAATTAGCCAGAAAAAAGGTGCACTCCATGCATTTAAGATCTTAATTTGCAACATGATTTTGTTTATATTAAAAAGAATTTCAAACACTAATAGACAAGGTAGGTGAGGTTCTTGGTGCAAGGAAATGCTTCCTGCTTCAAATTTAATACTGACTGCTCCTCTGTCCAGATATTGCGCCACATTAGTTTCCACATTTCCTCGTTTACATCTCCCCCACAGTTCCGGAGAGCAGGATTTCCCCTCCCTTTTATATGAGGAAACTGAATTTGGGGTTAGAGCAACTTCCAGCAGGAAGCAAGTGGACGACCAAGAGCTCTACTAGGCATTTACAGACACGAGAGCAATAACTGAAGAATATTAACAGTCAAAACACCCAGAATGTGGGGAAACACTTGAAGAGCCTGTCATGCCAGGAGAGATCCAAGCCATGCCCAGAGCGGAGAAGGAAGTCCCTCACCCCACTCACAGGTAGGCTTATAAAGCCCAGGGGCAGGAAGCACGGAGGTGAAGGCATACCCCTGCCCCGAGCTGCTGCCCCGCTGATAACACCACATCCTGGGAGCACGGTAGAGGGGAGCGTGAGTTAGAAATCATTGTCTGAACTAATAAGCGAGCATACCACAACACCTGCACAATACACCCCTGAAAGGGATGGCTGAGTCTCATTTATGCCAGGGGTCCCCTGCCCGTCCACACAGTTGTTCATGCCTGGAGTCTGCCTTCCCTCATCTTTTCCTGGAGTGCTTTCATTTGTCGCTAATAAACTGCTTTGCCTACATGAGGCTTTAAATTCTTTCTCTGTCATGGTCAAGGACTGAAGAAACTTCAAACTAGGAAACACATCCACACACATGCGCATCTGCTTCTCTAGGTAGGAGGTCCATCTATATTATCACCCAAAGGAGGACACCTCCAGGAGAGAACAGGAACGTTCCTGATAATACGCCAAGGACAACAGGTGCTAACAGGGATCACTCTGGTCAAACAGGACCTGTCGTGACTCTGTCCAGGTAGGTTCAGCCTTTCTCTTTATGGAAAAATCTCAATACCCACATTTTTAAAGCCCCCTTTAAAATCCTAGAGCTGATGCTGAAACAGGACTCTGTAGCTATAACCACAGCTCTGCTAAGTAGGCAAATGTGGAGAGCATGACTAAAAATTTTAAATAGACTGTTGGGTCCTTCTGTTAATTTGAGATGGGGGCTAGTTCAGAATGGCTATGAATCAAACAGAACATAAAGAATATAATTCAGGCAAGATGGTGACATAGGTTTCTATTGTATGCTGATTTTCACCATGGAAATGTACTTTTTGCTTAAATTCTTAGTGTTTTAAGGTCTAGAGGATAAAACAAAGCTTTTTTTCCTGAGAAAGCTGCTCTGCCTCACTACCACTTTTTTTTAAAGCTGGTCAATCATTAAACGTGTTTGAGTGATGGCAAAGTCAAAATTATGACTGCCTGATTTTACCCTTCACTGCACTTGTCAAAAAAATTAAAGATCATGCTTATGAATATAATGCATGAACTGCTGCATGGCATTCTGAAAGATAGAATGTCCCTTCTGTCCAGCCACTCACAAAACAGCATGTCACACAAAACTTTAATATGCAGACAAAATTCTGCCTCTCTGGTAATAGGAAGTACATTCCACTAATGGGTCATAGATTCAGAAAAAAATTATTTTACTAAAAACGATAATAATAATGCCTCTAGTAGCAAAGTTAGATCCTTAAAATTTGCAGTGCTTTCTAGTTTCCAAAATGTTTCAAATAAAATTTCGTCTGACAAAAGAGATCATTAATATTTGAAGGTGCACTGTAAAGCTGATTGATGTAGCATTGCAAAGGCTTGGTTTCCTGAAGAATGAGCATCCTATGTAGGCTTGCTGAATATCCTATGTACAGGCAATTGTAGAGCAAGAGTCGAAGCACTAATGCCTTCTGTAAAAATATGATGGAAAAATAGCATTCATTACCAAAACCACAGAAGGCTTTGGAGATGTATGTATGTAAAAAATTACTTTTCTAATCCTACCAGTGAATTTTAGAAGCATAAAATCTATTTAGTTTTTCAATGAAAATATGTCTTTGTTTTATAAATATAAAATAATTCTTGACATATGTATATATATGTTTTTACTATACGCAAACTTAGACACTGGAATAGTAAACACTTCAAAATCTATCCCTGCCCTTTCTCTATTTCTTCAAGATGATTTTTGAGGTCAGTTTGATATATATTTTTCTGGACTATGTAGGTGTGTGTGTGTGTGTGTACACGTGTGTGTTATACAAATATACACATACACATGTAATGGGTCAAATCGATGTCATGCTGTGGTTCAATCAAAATAATGCTGTCATCCTAAGCCCAAAGTATTAAAAAATAGAAATACATGCATTTAGACACTGTTTGATTTTGAATTTCAGCACTTCAGTAAATTATTTAAAAAGTAATAATTCTTAGTAGTAATAAAGAGTTAAAGCTGCTTAATGACAATATCTCCTCCTTCAACAAAGCTAAATTAATCTCCAGAAGAGAGAAAGGGAAAAGGATTGGAGAGGTTATGTTGTTTCTAGAGAAAAGAAAGTTTCATATTGGTGAACTGCATGGATTTAGGCAAGTGTAAGGATCACTCGCAGTCTATGTTAAAACTTATAGAATAAGAAAATATGACCATACACTCTGAAAATTCTTCTTTTGAATCCAAATACACTAACCATGGCTGTATATGCTAGAAAATCTAGGTGAGTTGGGGTAACATTTCTACTTTATGATCCTGTGTAAGAATGTATACAGTAAGATAAGCCAAGATAATCAGAAGGTGGGAAACAGGGCAAGGAAACAGGAGGTCTAAGAGAAGAGAGATGTGGTCAAATGATATGGAGTTAAATGTGGTGCTCCATAAATAAAAACAGCAGACGCTCCCTTGTGAGCAAGATGACCAAGCTAGAAAAGATTGATGACTCTAAAATGAGAGGTAGACTTAGAGAGAAGGGTCACGATCCCTATTACCCCTCTACCCAGCAGTGTTATACGCCATGTGCAAATCCAGCAGGAAAGAATGATGATGACCTTTTGAATTGTGACAGGAAGTGAAACATGCAACCATGGAGCATATGAACTTGGGAAGTAGTTTATCAAAATTGAAACACTGATAAGTAATGAGCATCCATAATGGAGTCCTCTACCTGTGGTCATTCGGATTATTCCCTTTTCTTACCTCTTTCCAAGCAATCTTTACCTTTTTTGTCTATAAAACCATTTTAGGAGTAGAAGCAAATTCCCAAGTCTCTGTGAAGTGACCAACATGTTTACATTTCACCATGATGTCACAGAGAGAATATCCTGGCAACAAGCAGGATTCTGAGACCATGTACTTGGGAGAATGAGACCATGTTCGTTAGTCATTTAGGGTTACAACATGATGTTCCTAAATGAAACAAGTCATTTAGGAAGTAAATACCACAATTTGAAGAAATAACTCAACAGAATCCCTTGTTAATTGAAGGTGACATAAATGCTGCAGTTTGTATCCACCCTTGACCCTTAAAAATGACAATCCACTCAGGCTTTGGACAACAACTGTAGGCATAGACCATGCACTCGATGGAAACCACTTAGTGAACCCTCTTCTAGGAAGAGGCAGTTGTTTTGCCCTTAATTCATTTCCCAATAATGGCCTTAAGAGACTGTTGAGAAATGACCTAGTTACAGTAGGAGATGGAAGCCCTAGCTTCTCTCCCAATCAGATTCAAACAAAGCTCACCACCTTGGGCCAATTAGAGCTGCTGACCTTCTCCATGGTTCTGACTGTTCTCCAAATGATTCTAAACTTTCAAGCGCATTGTAGTACATTGGGGCAGTGCCTACCAAAGTCCTGATTATGACAGTAATTATAACAGTCCTCACTAATGGAGTCAGGCCTACGCTAGGCACTTCACACATACTGTTCTATTGTTGACAGCTTCTATAGCACTGTTAGTAGGAAATATTTATCCCTTGTTCCTCACCTGAGTGTGGGCAGGGATCACTCATTGCTGTGTCCTTCTCCACATCCCCTGCTTATGGTGAACTTGGAGAAAGAAGACTCCTATCTTCCTACAGAGAGTATGTGTCCTCTCTTCATTAACTAAGCTTGCCAGGGCAGCCCATGGCACCTATACTTACCCCTAACTTTGAGGGTATGTCTTCCATATTCAGGGGTGAAGTCCAGGGTGTTGCCCATCTTGGAAGCTAGGCAACAAGATGTTCTGGCCCAACTTTATCAGTAATAAAGCTAAATGTTTTTGATTTGAAACTTTCTTAGAACTTTGCTTTCTGAGTGGATTCTGAACCCCAATGATGGTTAAGCCAGTAAAATTACTCATCTGGAACCCTGACACTCACACAGATGCTGAGCAATCATGGAGGATTTCTCTTGAAAGAGAATCTGTTGCTGGGAGTGAAATGAGCTGACAGCATCCAAAAGTCACATATTTGGGATCCATGACAGCATTTGTCCATGCTGAAGCTGCTTTCTCCCCAAGTTGCTTCTAACTGGAGAGTGAATGGGAAAAGGGGTCCTAAAACTCTCAAGAAAGTAGAAGGTATATTCAGAGCCTCCCTGGTGGCGCAGTGGGTTAAGCAATGCACTGTGAAGAAAGTAGAAGGTATAAATACTTTTTCCTTTCAGAAGTTTATGCAAACTCTTGGGTTAAAGGATCATTTGAAATATCTAATTTACATTTTGAAAGAAAATTTGAATAACCTGTAAGTGGTAGTGGTGCATTTCCTCATAAAGCTGGACCCAAATGGACCTACCCATTCAGTGCAAAGGTGTGTGACAATCCTGTATCCACTGTTGAGGATCAATTCTGGGTTGAGAGTATGTTCATGAGAAAAAAAAATTCAGAACAGCTAACTTTTAGGCACTACTTACTTTGCAGAAAAAGAAAATATATCACACTGAGAAAATGATTTTTTAAACTCGGTTTTACCTTAACCATGAAACTTGATTTTTTATATTTACATTCAGGGGAGAGTAGATGCATTTGGGAAGGATAAAGAATTGTTCTGTGATTTTTGAATGCTTAGAAATATTTGAAAATGAGATCACAAACATAATATAAAAATTAAGTGGAAGTGTCTTCTTGTACCATGATTTTAAAATAAATTAGGTATACAACTTACCCTCGCTAGAATCTTTCGAACTCTCTGGCTTCTTTGCCTTGCTCTTCTTGTGGGGTGGAGAGAGTCCTTTTGGCTCTAACCCCTCTGGAAACACAAAGATTTAATACACTCATATTTAAATGTTTACCAAAATTATGCTAAAGCTACTATTTAATAGACCTCCTTAGTAATGTAGATTCTAAACAACTTCTTTATGCATCCCCCAATTAAATTATTGTGATCTCACTTTTCTCAATTTCCTCTCTTGTCAAGTATATCCATGTAAAATAATAAATTCTCAAGACAGTTCTAGAAAATGTATTTCCAAATTCATCTCATTTGTATAGGACAATTTTTTAATTTAACCTCCAACCCTGGCTTCTCTACTAACCTTACAACTTTTGTCTGTAATTGCCTATGTAGCATCCTATTCTGCATTTGAGAGCACAAATCCTAACCACTAGAACACAGGGTCGGGGGTGGGGTTGTTTTGCATTTGGATTCTGGTTGCATCTCCAGATCTACCTTTCACCCTCCTCCATCTCTACTTCATTCCTTCTATGCTTTGGGAAGCTTGTGTCTATGGATTACACCAATGAATTCCCTGTACTCTGACTTCCTACTAGAATCAGCCCCTGGAGAGTCCAGGATATTTATTTACTAGATGATCAGTAGTTTTCTTGGGCCAGCTATACCCTTCAATCTATGGTCACAGCTACTATCAGCTGGCTTTTCCACATGGTCCGCTCTGTCTCTTATTTCCTTTGACTAGCACTGCCTCATCCCTGTAGGGCTGGGGTTTAAGTATATCCTACTCTTCCATTTCTAAGAATTTCCATTCACTGAACTCCCATCAGGCATTTCAAATTTATATAAATAATTCCTTTTGGCATTTCAACAACATTGTCAGAACATTATTCTTGATGTCTATAAATCTAGTCCCTCCATAGAATTCCATACCTAAAAGGATATTTCTATGTATACAGTAATCTAAACCAAAAATTGAGATATCATCATTTCTTTAATTCTTCAATAAGTCATTAAATTCTATAAGTTCTGCTCCAAAGTATATCCCATATCCATCCACTGTACTCATCCTTTGTAATCATTGTCCTAGTCTAAACCTTTACCTGGGTTACTGCAATAACCTTCTAAATTCTAATGTCTAGCTTTCCAATCTTTCTGCAATCTATTTTCTGTATAGCAGCCAGAGTTATCTTTTAAAACATAAACCATATCATGTTGTTCACCTGCTTAAAAACCATTGCTTTTAAATAAGATTCAAGTCCAGTTCTGTGGCTCAGGACAACATGTCTCTTGGGCTGTACCCACTACTTCAGTCTCATCCCCATTTGCTCTTTGTCATCAGCTATATTGGCTTCCTTTGTGGTTTTCAGTCATTTCTAGACTGGGCCCTGCCTTGGTGCCTTTTTACTGTTGTTCTTCCACCACCCCCTCCCAAACTCACACACATACTTACATCTCTTTCCTTTTCACCCTTTGAACCTCAGATTAAATTCAATTCCAAAGAAAAATATTCTCTCAGTGTCTAATATGAATAGTCCTTGCAGAGGAAATCTCTCTCGAACACACAGTTTCTTGTATCTGAAACTATCTTCTTTCCCCCCCTTTTTTTGTTGTTGTTGTGTGTATCCCTCTGTTCTACTCCCAAGAATATAAGTTCCTTGGCCTTCCCAATCTCAAATCCCTCCCCATGCCTAGTAATACTCTGAGAATTTAATTTCAAATTCTATTCATTTCCCCTTTATACTTTCTTTTCTTTAACACCTTTCTTTAAGGCCAAGATATAATGGAGTCCATTTCTAATGTGCATGCTTTTAGCAGCTGCCAGCTTATGCCAGGACTGTAAACTTACACAGCAGAGCTATGGTGACTATATCCTCCCACTTATTAAAAAAGAAACAGAACAAAAATGAATTTGATTTATGTGCTATTAAAAATGTTGGCATTATGGACTACAAAGGTTTTTAGACACTAGGTTGGTTTTCTTTGGTTGCAAGTCAGTCACCTCTAAGGTCATTGCCAAAGCCAGGGTGAAAAATTTTGCCAGTGACTATATTAGCAAGTCACCCAAACTCTGTCAGCAGGTGTGAGATGGATGTTGACCCTTTGGAATGGGTTCAGCAAAACCAGAAATGAGATGCTTGGAACAGCTCACTGAGCACAGATGCTGGGCTCAAAGGAATTGTAAAATGGGCAAGGGAACACTGACAATCTCACCGAAAGAAGACTCTTAAGCTTTCATGCCCCTGAAATGTATTGTCTGCACCTGGAACCAAATTGGCCATTGCTAGTGCCAGGGATTCACTTTAAATCAGCATTTCCTAAAAGTGAATTTTTGAGGATTTAATTCTTGATAGCTCACCTGAATGAGAATTCATGGGGAATAGGTGAGATTTAAAAAGACATCAATTTGCATACATTGAGATATTTAAGTTCCCCAAAACTTTTTGAAAAAGTTGGAGGGCACGCCTCAGTAGTGGGTGTGCCTGCATTGTAAGCAACCATCTGTATCATTTCACAGCACAGATGAATAGATATTCGGGGACACTTAAATGAAAGTTGATGATATTTATGCCCCTGTGCTCAGGTTTCTACTTGTGATTCAGCAAAATTCAACACTTCTCTTTGTGTGGGGAAGCTAAAAGAAGTTTCCGCAAAAAAAAAAAAAGATTAATTTTCTTGACAGTTTGTTGTTTTATCTACATCATTGCTTCTGCTTCTATCAGTGGGTTGAAGTCTGGAGCTGGCCCCTCATATGACTTTGTCTTCCTAATGAACTCAACTGTGCTCCTGACTAGATGTGGCTGATGTGTCATCAGTGGCTACTGACTTTCTGTCCTATTTCAACAGTGTATGGTCTTGAAAATGGAAGAACATGGGGAAATATTTACTATGTTAGAATTAACTTAAAAGAGATCTTTACAAAGATAGCTTTAAAAAAAGAGAACTTAAAAATTAGACTTAAAAGAGATCCTAGGCATTTAAGCCAGTCTGTTTATACCACCTCCCACAGGTGTAACCTCACCTTGACGATGACCTTGCTGGACATCATCTGAGATATGCTTGTCTCTACTTACTATCAGAGCCTACACATAGGAGCGAGGTATTTAAGAACATGAATTCTGGGGTTGACACACCTGGATGCAAATTCCAGCTTTGCTGTTTAAATAAGAACTAATCTCTCCTAAGCCTTAGCTAACAACAGATCTAGTTGCCTACAGTTGTTGCATGTCTTAAATGAGTTCATGTATATTGAGTGATTGGCACAAGCTACATGCTCAAACTGAGCATGTCGGGCTTAGCAGAAGTATGCTGGGGACTAAGTCAGCTTATACCACCTGATCGTACCCATCTCTCCCATCTCTCCCCAACTCTACATTCATTAGCCTCATATTTGGTACCTTGATTGGTACCATGATAGGTGTATTTACACCATAAAATTTCGCAAATTCTTCATCAGTGGTTCCCCTATCCAGAAAACAAATTTACCAGTCTCTCACTGATTTCAGGTATTTAAATTATTATTCGCTATTATTACTAACATTTGTTGGACATTTGATTCATTACTGTCAACTACAGTTTTAAAAATCCTTCCAACTTTTCTATTTGTTATGAGAAGAAGAGGTGATGCAGGGCCAAGGGAAGGCAGCAGTTAATGATCTTGGGATAATTCAGACTCATCTTAGAAATGAACAAGCTGGAATATGAGAGCGGAACGGAAGCCAGTTTGCCCACCAATGTCTAGCAAGTCCAGCTGGCACACCATGGAACTATCCTGCACAGAAATCCCTCATGACTTTAGTACTCAGATATTAGGAAATGGAAAGCAGCTTCCAGGGCCATTTTGCCTTAGTGAGTTAGCATTCTTGGGCCATTGAGTGTGACTTGAACAGCTGTGTCCAGTTGCTGGAGAGACATCCCCAAGGAAACTTGGTGGGACTAAAATTGAAATAATGACCCAATTAATGCCCCCAAACCACAAATGCTGACTCTTTATTAGCGTTAATAATGATTTCTTTAAAACCATTCAGTGGTTTGGATTGTTAGCTGCATGTCATTATGAAGTCAACTCCCTTTGCCTAGAAATATATACTTATGGCACTTAGTCAAATGAGCCTTAGCCAGAGAAGGCCCTTAAACTAGCTAAAAGGGCAGTACTCTCTGCAGTTGAAGGGTACTTCAAGGATACTTCATGTAAACAGGGTAAATGAAAACAACAAATGTTAACAATGTTTGGGTTTTCATGGAATTTAATCTAAGACAGGATGACCACTTCAAGTTTTGAACATGAGTCTTCTAAATAATTGAGACAATTTATGTGCAAATGGAAATTGACATTTTCATTGAATTTTCTCCTTGGGTTTTATGTTTTAGAAAAGGTAAGTGAGTCTTTGGTTTTGTTTGGGTTCTGTCAGAAGTAGATACAGAGACAAAAGTTTGAGTACTAGTACTTAACTTAGGAGATTATCTTGTGACGCACCAGAAGAGAACAAGGAAGGAAGGAATGAAATGGAAAGTGGTCAATAAATACTAGGTGTGTTAATGAGCAAGTCCCATGTTGGACACTTAGAGTTTAGTTCTATTGAGTAGTGCATCTTATGGTGGAGAGTCCAATGGTTTAGAATTCTGCCATCCAATACCATATATTGCTAACAAGTCCTTGAGATGTGTCTAGTTTGCACTGAGAAGTGAATGTAAAGTGTGCATGAAAATTTAAAAAATTAGTATTAAAAATGTAAAATATCTGCATAGCAATTTTTATATCATTGAAATGATGTTTTACATGTGTTATGTTATATAAAATAGTGTTAATTTCATTCATTTTTTTTAAAGATTTATTTATTTATGCATACAAGCACTGGGGTACAGGCCAGAGGTGGGGAGGTGAGAGGCTTCACCACAGAGAGCGGGGAGCAGAACAGGCAGATCAACAGAAGCACACTGCTGAGGGGAGCAGCGGGCACAGCAGGAGAGGTCTGCCGCACCATGTGGGTCCCCTCCCTGGCCGGCGGCAGGGATCGAACTCGTGCTGCAGTGGCTGCTGTTTGCTTCATAGTGCGTTGCTCAACCCACTGCGCCACCAGGGAGGCCCTAATTTCATTCATTTTTAAAATGTTTTCAATGTGGTAGAAATTCTGAAATTATACATGAGGGTCACATTATATTTCTACTTGATAGAGCTAAAATACAACATGCTTCAAACATATCTTGTAGGGATATTGATCAACTGATTTTTAATCTATCACTAATTGAGGGTTATTCCTGAGAAACTAACACCTTGGTATTTTGAGTTAGCTTCCACTATTAGAGAAAAACACTCAGCTGAGAGTCTTGAACTACCCCAGCGAAGGGCTCAGCTGACAGCTGTTATTAGTCACCAGTCAGACTTGAGGGAACACATCTTCAGAGGACTTTTAGCCCCCAGCTACTGAGTGAGTCTTCTTTCTGAGGCCTAAACATTGTGGAACAGGATGATCAAGTCCTCCCTGTTGTGCTTTATGTGAATTCTTGGCCTATGGATATGTGAGCATAAATAACCATCACATTTGGGGGTGATTTGTTATATGACTCTATTAACTACAACCTCATGTTCCATTTCACCCGAGCTGCCTAGAAGCTCAAAGTCAAGTTTAATGCTTAAATACAAAACTACTAGCCATAGGAGTTAGTGTAATACTTTCTCATAACCTTGAGCATACATTTCTATTTTAATCAACCATTATTAATCTTATTTCCTTCTTTGAAAATATGTGAGCAACACAATGATCCTTGTCTATCTAAGAATAAAATCACAAATTTAATACCTGAGTCTTCTTTCATGTCAACGTCGTCTTCTTCATTATTATCATCTATTAAAAAATCAGAAAAGAAAAACTCATATAAAAACTAGAAACACCAGAATGCTTCAATATGACTGAAAGAAATCAAAGAAAAAGTCAACCTCAGTAAAAATATATGTTAAATCATGCATTTCTACTGTCTTAGTTTGTCATGCTCAGTAGAAGTATAACACAACACGTAGGGTTTATATTTCTTTTCTAAAAGTTATTATATACTTATATCATACTATATACACAACGATTTATTTAAATCTTTATTTGTGCATACAAGCACTGGGGTGTAAGCCAGAGGTGCAGGGTGAAAGAGGGGTTAGAGGATTCACCAAGACAGAGTGGGGAGCAGAACCAGCAGATCTACTGAAAAGCACTGCTGAGGAGAGCAATGGGTGAGACAGGAGGTCTGCTGTGCCATGTGGGTCAGCTCCCTGGCCAGGGATTGAACTTAAGCCACTGTAGCTGACTATAGCTTGATAGCGCTGAGACTTTAACCCCTGCCCTACCAGGGAGGCCCCAAAATGATTTCTTTTATTATGAAAGTAATGTTTGTCACTTTAGTCATCTCGATTCCTAAGAAATAAAATATAACAGGCTTTTAGTGATGTATTTTCTGCATTTAGTAAAGCTGTGCTATGTCTCATGTCTAATACCTGAAAAACATGGCATCACCATTTGGTTATAGGTTACCTGCCACAGTTGTCACTTGCTATACTTGCAAATCCAAACTGCTACCCAAGTGATCCCACCTGTTGCACCTTCTCTTATCTCACCACCCAGTATGACTGAGGACAAGGAGTGTTTTCTCCATGATCTAGAGGGCATATTTACATTTTTGAACTTCTAATATTTTGAACTTTTGAAGGTCTCTTAAATGTTCCTTGTACCTTGTCAGGGCCAAGTCCTATCTCATTGCCATGTTTCTTCCTTTTCCCTAAAATTACTTCAACCCAAATCCAGGCTATCAGTGCAATCTGCCTTTCCTATTTTGTGGTTTCCCAACTGTTTCTCTCTTTTTTTCATTCTGATTTCAGTTATTTTCAGATAGCTGCTGAATCACTCTGATTTTCTGGTCCAGATTACAACCATTCGTTAATTCCTTTTTGTCTAATGAAAAAGTCTGTGTTTCTCATGGTAACACTCAAGGCCATAATGTTTAGTTACAAACACTTTTGTCACCCCTGTCCATCATGCTACCATCTGTATGGACACCAATTGGCTATTTTCTCCTGGCTGCCTTTATTTATTTACTTATTTTTAAAGATTTATTTATTCATGCATACAAGAACTGAGGTACAGGCCAGAGGTGCGGGGTCGGGGTGGGGGGCAGTGAGAGCATTCACCAGAGACAGAGTGGGGAACAGAACAGGTGGATTAACTGAAACACACTGCTAAGGGGTGCAGCCTGTGAGGCAGGAGAGGTCTGCTGCACCATGTGGGTCCCCTCCCTGGCCGGGGGCAGGGATTGAACTTGTGCTACAGTGGCTGCGGTCTGCTTCATAGTGTGTTGCTTAACCCACTGCACCACCAGGGAGGCCCTCCTGGCTGCCTTTATTTTCCTCTACTCGTCTTAGTGTTGAAATCATGCCCTTCACCATCTCTATTAACTCTCATCCTTCAAGGTCAAGCTGAGGTAGCATACCATCTATACCACTCAAATATCCCATATCCTCTGTGTCCCATATTATCATTGCCTTTCGAGTGTGAATTTTAAGGCTTTTTTTTAAAGCCTTTATTTATTTATGCACAAAAGAACTGGGCTATAGGACAGAGGCATGGGAGGTGAGAGTGTTACCGGGCTACAACAGGCAGGAACAGATATGTGTGTTGCTCCACTGCAAGTTAGCTGTGGCAGTTGCTACTCAGAAACCTTTTATGTAGCACTGTACTGCCTATATCATGGAATGGACCAATCAGGTGTGAGCTGTAGGCTGACTGATGCTTTGCTGCCAGGACTCCACATCTCACCACAAGTCAGTGATGACAGCACTTTTGTGTAAATTGCACTTCCTGAATTATGGAACAAACCAATCAGGTGCAGGATTGAAAAATGGACCAATCAGACTGTGGTGGGGGCTCTGAAAGCAAATATAAGCCAGGGTTGGAGGGACTGGAGTACTGATTCAGCGCATTGTTTCAGCAAGATTCATTGGACATGAAGAGCAGACGGAGAAGAGAGCGGAGAAGCAGCAGCCCAGAGGAAGAAGGGGTCCAGAGAAGTGGCAGCCCTGAGGAAAGCCCTTGAAGAGGAAAAGGAGATCCCTGAAAAGGAGAGGATGGTTCCAGCTTCCAAAGAAAGGAGGGAAGCATCCAGCAGCCACCCTCTGAGGAGCGGAGAGAGGCTGAAGGACTCTGCAGAGACTGGGCTTCGGTCCAATTGTTACCGGGCAGCAGCTGGCAGGAGGAGTGGTCTCTGGCTCCCCTGCAAGTTAGTGTGGCAGTCCTTCCTCAGAGACCTTTTATGTAGCAGTGTGCTGCCTGGTTTGTGGAATGGACCAATCGGGTGTGAGCCTTGGGTTGATTGGCACCAGGACTCCGCCTAGCACAAGTCAGTGATAGCCGAGCCCATTACACTTCCTGAATTCTGGAACAGGCCAAAATGGACCAATCAGGTGCAGGCAAAATAGACCAATCAGGTACAGGCAAAATGGACCAATCAGGTGCAGTAAAATGGACCAATCAGACTGGGGGGGGGGCACCTGAAGAAGTGAATATAAGGCCAGGTCGAAGCCACTTGGAGACCAGCAGTTCCCTTGGAGAGCAGTTCGTTGGGAGAGCAGTTTGTTGGGAGAGCAGTTCGTTGGAAGCAGCAGCAGAGGAAGAAGAGCTCCAGCAGAGGAAGAGGAGAAGACGGTTCCAGCCTTCGAAGGAAGGAGGGAAGCCTCCACCTGCCGCCCTCCGAGGAGAAAGACTGGGACTCAGTCCTGGCTGTGACACTGACTGGAAGGAGCACCAAAGGCCCTGGGCCTGATGTCTCAAAGAGCTGTTTGTTGGTGGCATAAACCAACAACTTACAAGAGCTGTAACACTGGATGTTCCCTGGAACATCACCTCTGCAGGCCCGTAGTGGTCATTGCTCCTGGAAAGTGCTGCCTAGAACTGGTGACCGGTGACTGCCAACGCTGATGCTGTCTGGATGAAGCAGCCAACCTCTTGTGGATATGTAAGCACTCTCATTTCCCCCAGTTTGTAAATAAACCCCATGTCTGTTGTTCCTGTAGCCTGAAGTCCCTTGCAATTGTGCGCGCAGGTGAGAACCCATAGACAGTGACCCATAGCAGACACTGTCCTCTGATAGGCTATAGCCCCTGTTGCTATAGCCCTGGATTCTGGTTTGTGGCCTTTTGGCTTTTAGGGGCTTTTTGGGGCCTCTGACCCCTGTCTCAGTCAGAGCCTCCTCCTCCCTGCTCCCCCTGTTTCACTGTCTCTGACACTGACTGGAAGGAGCACCAAAGGCCCTGGGCCTGGTGTCTCAGAGTTATTCATTGTTGGTATAAACCAACAACTCACAAAAGCTGTAACACTGGGTGGCCCTGACACTGCCTCTGTAGGCCACATAGTTGGCCAGTTGCTACTGGTCTGTGCTGCCCAGCACTCCTGGTGACCGGTGACTACCAGCACTGATGCTGTCTGGATGAAGCAGCCAGCCTCTTCTGGATATGTGAGCATTTTTGTTTCCCCCTTTTTATAAATAAAACCCATGGTTGTTGTTCCTGTAGCCTGAGGTGTCTTGCAATTGTGCGCACAGGTAGAACCCATAGATAGTGACCTGTATGGGGCACTGTCATCTGTTAGGCTATTTCCCTTGTTGTTGCTATAGCCCTTGATTCTGGTTTGTGGCCTTTTGGGGCTTTTGCAGGGGCTCTCTGGCCTCAGAGCCTCTTGTGCCCGTTTCAGTCGGAGCCTTCTCCACCCCATTTCAAGAGGATTCACCAGAGACAGAGTGAGGAACAGAACAGGCAGATCAACTGAAATACGTGACTGAGGGGAACAGCAGGTGATGCAGGAGAAGTCTGCTGTGACATATGGGTTACCTCCCTGACCAAGGATTGAACTCATGCTGCAGTGGCTTCATAGCGCATTGCTTAACCTGTTGCACCTCCAGGGAGGTCCCCTTTAAGGCTTTTTGGGCTTAGCTCTGCATGCTGGTTCCTTCGCTCATTCATTTATGATATTTGATCTCAGAAGATCATTAGCTCTAGGATAGGATATTAATAATGCCTCCTACATAGAGTTGTAATGATTAAATGAGGTAATGCCGTAAGAAAGCAATATGATACTTATGGAAACATTCTTATGTGCTAAACATTAGCTATGTTATCATCAAATTCCACTATCCAGTTACTAACATATTATCGTCCATATGCCCATATCCTGATTATAAGTAGTGCAAAACTAAGGACCACAGCTTATGTTCCTTTGTATTCTCTGGTATATAAGGTGATTGATTTATACATGGGATTCAATAAATAAATTTCTGCATAATTCAATTTCTGTATTTTGCTATGCATTGATATCTTCTACATGTTGGCACACCATGTATCAGTACTTATAACTTGCAAACAATGGGGACTTTCTTCTAGATATATAAATTGTAATTTAATAATTTCTCAGCCAAATTCATTCAATATGGTACTTCTACAAGTATTAGTTTTAATGAAGACTAGAGATAAATTAGTGGAAATGGAAAATGCATTTTATTTGAGGTTTTAGAAAGGTAGTTCTTGATGGGCATGGTTAACTTTTTTTAAATTTTAATTATTTTTTCTTACAATGTTTGTTTTCTTTTCTAGGTGTAATCCCCGTAGAATTTCCACCAACAATTCACCTGTGCACCATTCTTCCATTCGGATATTTTAGAAATGGTAGTGATTTTCAATATAATTCTTTACTCTTTCTATGAAAGCAGTTTTGGAAAGAAGAATAACTACTTCTTAGAAAGATAGTTTTCTAACCAGATGATTATCAAAATGTTTTAAATTAAACTCTTCATAGAACTTCCTTCAATTCACTATATTTAAGCAGAATTTTATTTTCTACCATTGTCTAAGATCTCTATGACAACAGACTATGGACTTTTAGAGGGGGCTGGAAAAAAATCTCCCATTTCTAGGGAAAGATTAAGGAAAAGACAAAGATCTCTTTACTTGGTAAATATGTATCCATTTGTTGATCTGGTAAACAAACTTTCAGTGGGAGTCTATTGTGTTCAAGAATTAGTGTTTTGGTCAACAGAAAACACCAAGTTGAATCACAGACCAAAGGAGTTGTCTAGAAACTATCATTAGTGAGGAAATAAGGACATGTAGATGGATTTGAACAAGTGCAAAAATGGGCAAAAGAGCTAAAAAGGCAATTCTCCAAAGAGGACATGCAAATGGCCAACAGGCATATGAAAAAATGCTCAACTTCTCTTGTCATCAGA
>JAGFMF010011428.1:1297453-1323511 GCA_019455555.1 Galemys pyrenaicus | reverse complement strand
CACTGGTGAGATGGTGATGGGGAATACATGGGGATTACAATTAATGGCAAGTATATGTAAATTTTAAAATATTTTAATAAAAAAAACAAGAAAAAAAAATAACAAGTGGCATTCAAATGAAAAATCTGGCATTAGAGCTGACAATTGAACAGTAGAGAGTACTGAGCACACCTTCCCCAGAATGGCCCCCGTGTGTGTGTGAAAGGATTAGACTTGATATTATCTTTCAGTTTACTCATTTGACTCCTTCACTCATCTGTTCATATTGTAGTTAAGAGTTTCTTCAGCATCTGTCCTCAGTTGCTATAGTTAATTCCAAGGTCCAGATGTGTATAACTATGCATTCTTGAGCAAATTATATAAGCCTATACCTCAATTTTCTCACCTAGAAAATAGAATAAAAGAACAAATCTTCTAGAGTTGGTAGTATATGTAAAATGCTTACACAGAATGAACATCAATAAATGGTATTACTGTCATTATTATCTATTTTACTACCTAACAACCATTTGTTGCTTACACCATGTGTGAAAAATACACAAGGCTCTAAAGGCATAGGTCAACAATCCCTTTCCCCCAGAAAAACCACAAAGAAGCAAGCAAATGACAAAGAAAAGTAAAAGAAAACTCAGGAGAGGCAGTTAAGAGTTACTGTGATGAAACAGACAAAAGGTAGATAAGTCGGAGAGAAGGTCTAAGAAACATTTCAGAAGATGTGAGACTCGAACTGAGTTCCAAAGAGAAAATTGGAGTTAACTAAGAGAAAAGAGGCTTCATTGAATGCCAGAAGATAGGGGTGCCCTACTATGCCCAGTTCTTCTGACACTTCACTACCTGTGTCTACCGCTGCTGTTGCCCTTCCAATCACTGTTCCCAAGGCTTTTTTTGGGTTGCTAGAATCTACTGAAGGACTATGAGGAATTAATACTCCTTGGAGAGCAGCCTTTCAGATATATCTGCTTCTCAGATATATTGATTCTATGCTTGAGCATGTTCTATACTATTGTCTGAAGAGTACCTGCCCCATCCCAACAATGGGACTGAGACTTTTCAATGGTAAGAGATTTACAGCTTAACCTTCCTTTCTCTTTTCATTTCTCCAACCCCTGCCTGCTGATGTCCCTGGGATTGTTACTGAGACACTCCATAAAATGGGAGGTGCATACCACTTCATTTGTGAAGTAGCTGAGTATTCAGGTGATGCTATAGACAATGGAAGGCAGGTGGGCTCAGGGGAAGAAGAAAGAGAAGAGCTCTGGTTTCTATGGTCAGATGTTCATGCTGGTACTCTGGGAAGAAGATATGGAAGGAGACATGTAGAGATACTTGAAACACCTGGGTGAGAGACCCCTGACAATGGCTGCTATTCCTTGATTTGTACTTGGACTTTGTTCCTTTTGTTCCAGCATTCTGAGACCTGCTTGAGAACCCCTTTCTTATGGTCCCCCACTAGAAGCTATCTTAGACTTGTGGCAAGCATTCAGGACTTAATGGCTCCCACTTCACAACAACTCTGTTTGGCTGGGCATTTTCCTATGAGAGGACAGGTAATTTTGAGTAATTTGTTAGAAAAATGATCACACTCAAATACAGTAAAAAAAAAAAGTTGCTGAAACACTGGGTCTGTGAAAAGTCAAATGCATTTTAGGAAATGCACTACCTCCGAATAGCTAAAGTAAAGAGATGTAGAAGGAACCAAATGAAGTAATCTGTTCTGACTAGATAGTAAAGGATTTCCCATGTCTGTACAATGGATAATTTTATGGATCAGGATGCAGTGGGAATTTTCTGACACTTGCCGATTGTTATTCTGGGCATGCTTGTGAGGATGTTTCTGGATAGAGTTAAATTTGATGTGGGGGACTAAGCAGCATATGCCCCTTAAGGAGAGTGGGTCTCAATCAATCAACTTAAAGCTGTTCTTTATGCAAGTAGGAGGGAACTCCTCCTATCTTTGTAGTGGGGCATGAGATTTTTTACTGCTTTTGCACTAAAACTCAGCATTTTCTAGGTCTCAAGCTTATATGAATTTGGGCTGAAACTGCACCATCAGATCTCCTAGTTTTTAAATGCCTAATGGAAGTATATATTCAACCCTCCTGGCTCTGTTTGCATATCATATTATTGCTTTTATATTGCTATCAGTTCTCTTTCTCTGGAGACTATTAATATATCAGGTTGAAGCATTTAAACTTTATCCTGAAAATTAAAAATTAAATATTTTAAGCACAGGACTGAAATACTATCTTCTGAGTAATAACACTTTTTTTCTTATGAGAGGAATTCACCTAAACCCTAAAATTCATGTCTTATTATTTAAGCATTATTTGTATTAAAATCATGCACAGTGTACTTTTGGTCTGCAAAGCACCTAATGTGCTGTTACTTATTAGCGAAATTTATATTAGTTCAACATTATGCTATATAATGTGCTCACTTGAGTCATATTTATGCAACAAATTTCTAGCAGGGATTTTTTTTCAAACAGAACAAGGAACCAAAAAGACACTATATAAAAGAAGACGATGGTCTGTTGCGATAGGGAGTCATGTCTTTCAACATTTGGAAGCAGTTTGTGGACTGACAGTGCGTGGGCACAGAACACTGCCCTTTATACCATTTCTTCAAGCATCAGACTTCTTTGTTCGAGGACAAAAATGAAATAAAAGGTTCTTAGCCAAAGTGATACTGAGACCATTTCAAAATAGAAAACAGTCTATCAGATGGTATTATTCTGCGTGTTCAGAAATATCAATTCCAGAAAATCCCCTTGCCTTCCTAGGCAGAGACCACCCACAGGTTCAGGCTCCATTTCATCTTAAGGAACCTCTTTGATGTTAATTATATAACCGATGTGGTTTTTATTCACTACATCACTAGGTCAGATTATCCTGTTGAGTTCTGTGCAAAAAAAAAAAAAAGCATAAATACAACTAAAATACTGATTTTGATAAAAAATGAGAATGAAAACCAACTAATTTTCCATGAATAACAAGTTTTTAGAAATAGCTAGTCTTAGGCTCTTCTTAGGGTAGGTCTGACTTAGTTTGAAATATTTAATATCTACTTTACTGTCTTTTATGGGAGAGTCAAGATGAATGATTATTGTCTTAATCATGCCTATCTTTGGAAAAACATTTCATTTCCCAGTAATTCTATACTTCTTTGATAAACAAAGCATACCTTGGGTTGTGCAATGACTTCAAAATTGTCTCATTCCCATATTAGTTTCCATAATTAATATAATATTTTAAGGGGAATAAAAAGAATAAAGACAAACCTTGCAGAACTTTTTATCTAAAGTGCAGTCAGGAATAATGGCATCATTATCATCTTGGAACATGCCAGAAAACATATTCTCAGATCCTACTAAAGAGATTCAATCAGAGCTCTGGGAGGACAGACCTAGGGCTTCATGTTTCAACAAGCCCTCTAGATTACATTGATATGAACTGAAGTCAGAACAACTTGTCTAAAGTACAGAGCACAAGGGACCGAGGTGATGGTGCACAGGTGGAATGGTGGTGGGTACTCCCTAGGGAATACAAATGATGTCAAGTATAATTAATTAAATAAAAAAACCTAAAAATAAAATTTAAAAAAAAACTTCCAAAAACAGTAGGTTTTCTGCTTTATGGAAATTTAGGTTGAGCTAACATGCGATATCTAACCAACACTAATACTGGGAATGGATTGCAGGGGCTGAGAAACAAGTATTCTCTCCATATGTCCCTTTTAGTGCTTGAATAACTCAGCTACCATGTTGCTGGATGGCATGGTTTTCATGGTTCCTGGTTAAGACTATTCAATAGGCTAAGAGATGAGATTATACTGGAGAGTGGCTCCAAGGACCCTGTAGGTTGCATGGAAGAAGGAGTGTTTTATGAAATAAAGTTATCCTCATGAGTGGTGGAGCCTAACATCCTCTCCACTCCCAAGGGAAAAAGAGGAAAGGCACCTGAGGGAGGTCCTAAAAGTCCCTTGGCAAAATTTCAGGGATAGACACACATACAGGCAGGGCTGTCAAGCAGAACAAGTACAATGATATTTGTGGGTCTTTGTGGACCTTCATGTACGCTCAAGTCCTTTCCCTTAAGGCTTAATTTCTTGCCAATCTTCTTCTACATTCCTTATCTTTTTCAATATTTTATTAGCAAGGACTTCTAGGAGCAATTTGCAAGAGGAAGCAAATGTTATTAACAAAAATGAAGTGCTCCAGTCTTTTCAGGATTTCCCTGAAATAGGGAAAACATTGGTAGCCTTATATTTTTTTGGGGAACTTGACAATGTAGAAATTCCAAGCAAAAAATGACCAATATAGGGATAGTCTGATGGTGGTGCTCTGGCCATTCATTTGAAAGTCTAGACCATAGGGCCATCCCTGGTGGTGCATGTGGTTAAGTCTCAGCACTATGAAGCTATCCACAGCCACTGCAGCACAAGTTCAATCTCTGGCCAGGGAGACGACCCACATGGGTGGCAGACCTCTCCTGTTTCACCCGCTGCTCCCCTCAGCAGTGTATTTCAGTAGCTCTGCCAGTTCTGCTCCCAACTCTATCTCTGGTGACTCCTCTCATCCCCCACATCTCTGGCCTGTACCTCAGTTCTTTTATGCATAAATAAATCTTTTTTAAAAATCTAGACCATGGCATCTAACTTTGCTAAATGTACTATTTTGCAGGTAATTGATAGGGTTAGGAAAAATTTGGGGGAAAAAAAAAAGAAGTCATTTCCCTAAATGGTCCTTGGCTAAGAGGAACACTCAAATCTCACTTATTTATAATAAATAAGTAGGAGACACTGCTTAGAAAATTTGCATGATTGTGCCATTTCTGGAATGGACAAGTGGGCACATGATAACTGCAGAACCAGATATGGATTCAGGAAGACCATAGAGTGGGAACTTTTAAATTTAGTATCAGACATGGTGACTTAGAGATACCTGAGGGATTCCCAGCTGAGAGGGCCTGTGTTCAGGAAAGTGTACCAGAGAAGGCTGACAGGAAGCGAAGAAGACGGAGTATGTTCAATATGATAAAGATTGCCCAGTCACATAAGATAAGGGCTATAAAGGGGCTGTGAAGTCATGTGATCAAATAAGCACAGTTTCAAAAAGCACACTCAGCCCATCATATAAACTCTGAAAACCCCAACAAGACAGTGGTAGCAAGGTAGACATCATCACCTAACTTATATGAACAGCAAATGAAAAAGATAGACAACTCTTCAGAAACATGGCTACGAGTAGAAGTTAGGCTCACACATAAGTTGGAACAGTGGTTGCAAGATTTTCATTTACTCTCGTTTACTTTTATCTTTATTTTACTTCTGTGTTGTATTAGAAATTATTTCACTCATATACATTCTCAAAAGGGTGCTTTTCTTGCATTTGCCTCAGTGTTTTTAACTAAGGAATATTTGGGTTTTCAAAAGCTCTCTGCATGGGCCTCTGTAAAGATGCCTATACCGCCCTCCCTTTTCCAAGCAGCATTTTGTCTTGTCTTTGTTTTATGTGAACTTCCTAATGAGATCAAACTCTGCTTAGTGAAGGCTCGTGTCCCCAGGTTTTATTTGTTCTGCTGTTTATCAGCATTTGCTACACACACTGCACATTCTCCCCTTTTGAAGGGACAGATTGCTTTCTGTCTATGCCTGCTGCTTGTTCCTGCATTCAGGTTGCTTGGTTACAGCAACACTTCACTGGATTTTCATTGAAGGCAAAATTTGTTTGTAGCTTTTGAGGCCCATCAAGTGGAAATGGTTAGCACCCATTTCCTTAGAAGGCAGTCAATTCATTTATGTCACAGTAGAGAGAGCATGTCTTGTATAATTCCAAATATCAATGTGATACACACATTAAAAGTGTACAAAAGTGCACGAATGTTTCAAGTCCTTGTAAATATGAATACTTAAAGAAAACTCTGAATTTTTTCATTCCTGCTTTTCTATACACTGAATGTGCTGGTTTTTTGTTGTTGTTGTTGTTGTTGTGAAAAAGTCTAATTGCAATTGGGTAAGCTGTTTTTCTTGTATTTCTTTTACTTTTCAAAGACAGTGAGTAAATCAGTTTATTGGTGCTATGGAGCAAATTTCCACACAGCAACTTAAAACAACAGAAATTTATTTACTTAGAATTTAATAAGTCAGAACTCTGACATGACTTCTAAGTGGGCAAAATTCAAGATGTCTACAGTGCTGCCTTCCTTCTGGAGAATATAGAGCAGAATCTGTTTCCTTGCTTTTCTACCTACTAGAGGTACACAATCACACACCCACCTTAGCTTATGGCCCCCTTCTTCATCACTGAAGCCAACAATGTCATGTTTTTCTGAATGTTCTTCCACAATCATGAATCCATTGAGCTCTCCTCATTCCCTCTTTCAGTGTTTAAGAATTTCATGATTATATTGGACCAATCTGCATCATCCGGGGTACCATCCCTATCTTAACATCAGTCAATTGGCAACATTGATTTCATCTTCAGAATCATTTCTTCTTTGTGCTGTAGGTTTAGTATATCCACTACCCTGGTCACTAATACAGCCTAAAGTTTGTCTTCTGATCATTATGTCGACTTGCCAAGAGGAAGGAAAACATTGTGATCGTGACACTCTGTGCTTCATTATCATTCTGGGAAAATTGTTGACTGGGGTGGAGGTAAGAAGAGGAAGGAAAGAGGAATTGTGAACGTGCCATATGCTTGCAGCCACACTAGCTTTTTAGAAAGTCTAGCACAGTTATTGTGAATAGAAAAGCACATCAAAGCCTAGCATTGAACGATTGTCCATGCTTTCAAGATTGACATATTGCTTTCAGAGAAGATATACTGAACAGTAGAAAGACTTTAAAGTCAGAAATGCCCAGCTGTGCGTCTTTGGGCAACTTACTGACATTTCTCCAGTCTCTGGCCACTACCATCCCAGTTAAAGTGGATGATGAATTTACGCAATAGGATTATTATTATTGCTCCTAAGGACTGAATCAATCCTCCCTAATATGGGATCATCATATTAATTTACTACTCAAGGACTTACTCTTAGCCTCAACTGCTTATTATGTGGTGGTGACTGGCCACCTTTCTCAGTCAGATTCATGAATTGGAGATAAACAGTGCACTTATTTCACAAATGATCCCATCTGAACTCCTTTTTTCAATGTCAGTGATACAACATTTGGGGCACTTCTCTGCTCCTGTGCAAGAGCCACATTCTTCATGGAATGTACGCCATGTACTGTGATCCTCACATGTATTTGCCTCTGCCTCCTCTATTTTGCTGTAAGCTCATAGTATTTTTAAATTCACTTCAATAAACACTAACTACATATTAATATTTAGAAATTTTCTGAACTGCAAAAGTGTAATGGAATATTAGAAATGGTTTCAGCTGCCCACAAAATTATCTTTTCATTGGTAAGATCAAGTAAAGTTAAAAGAGAAATCAACATAAAATTCCAGTTGAAACTGCCTAGCAAGAATGTGTATAATAGAGAAGACAGAAACAAGTGATAGAAATACAAAGTCAAGAAAATAAATGAAAGACATAGCAGTAATATTTACCACACATTTTGAAGATGATAAACAGGTCAAAATAACTGGAACCTGATTGAGAAGATCTTGGTTTTCTTAGAAAATAATGTGTGAAAAGATACAACAAGCATCATAAAAATAGAAATTTGGGGTTTTCTTTTTGGTGATTTGTGTCAAAGAAGGTAAATACATAAAACTTAAATATGTATGCATACTCTAAATACATTAATGACATGTCTATCAATATTTGAATAAAACCTGTGCAATTTAGGCAGATATTGGCATTGTTTAAATATTTAACAAGTTACCAAGAAATAATACACAAACTTGACCTTGGCTTTGACTTTAGCACTCAAATTGTTTTGGGTTGTCCAAAAAAAAAAGAAAAAGAAAATCTGTAATAGGACAAAACCCTCTTTGGTAAAGTTTATAACTTATAACTTATTAATAATTTCTATATTTATTAACATTTCCTACTACTCACTTATACTTTTAAAATAGAATTTTTTAATGTGTGTACCATTTCCCAAGGTCATTTTTTGTGGCATGAATCTTCTTGCAACTTGGACTTGGTAAGCCTTATTGTCTTATGCTGTGCTTGAGTAATGACTCCAAAATATTAATGGGTCAATTAGCACATTATTTTGCTCTATCAAGAACAAAGGGACATATCACCCTCTTTTAGATGTTTTCAAATCCTTTTTGAGTTACACTCATAGACATGAATGGCATTCTCTGTCTAAGGCACATGTCCCTAGAGGCAGGTGGCAGGCTTGGGATGGGACTTCCCAGGGGACACTCACCTGCTCATCTGCAGGAAAAAGTGCCACACTGTCAGGATGATTGGGACTGACTCTGATTTTGAGATCTTTATAAAGTATCGATTCAACTTGTACTAGAAAATGTGTATCCTGAATCATTTTAATCAGTTTTTTTTTAGCTAGATTTTACTAAAAATGACACCTGCTAATTATATTTAACCATTAGTAAGTTTACATAATTGTTGTTTTTAAGTTATATAAATTTCCTAATTGGAAAAGTTGACAAATTTCATTGCTTTTTGGGTTAAAAATTAGGAGTTTTCTCTTTTTTTTCTAAAGATTTATTTATTTATCCATATAAGAACTGGGGTACAGGCCAGAGACTAGGGAGGTGGGAGGATTCACCATAGACAGAGTGGGGACAGGAAGACTGACTGAAACATACTGCTGAGGGGAGCAGTAGGCGAGGCAGGAGAGGTCTGCTACACCATGTGGGTCCCGTCCCTGGCCAGTGGCAGGGATCGAACTTGTGCTGCAGTGACTGCAGTCTGCTTCATAGTGCATTGCTTAACCCACTGCGCCACCAGGGAGGCAAAAAAAAATTAGGAGTTTTCATTGTGTTTAATCAGTTGGGCTTGCATACTACTTGGGGTTCAAGATTTACAAATTTAGACATAGTTGTGAACTCACAAGATTATTTTATCAACCAATGGTCACTACGCCAGTGGTCAATGGTAAAAGTAAGAACTTTTAGCCAAAGAAGCAATAATTTTGATTTGTGTATGGAGAGAGAACAATGGGTGAATTTATTCTTGCTCTATATATAGGCAGATCTTTTTCTGACATGGTTACACTAGACTCATAGACAGCAGTGGGGGAGTGGTTTCAAGAGTGAGTTGAAGTCAAGAGAACTGGACATTTGTGTATCAGAGGTCAAAGCATAGGAATCTTTGACTAGAGAGAGAATGAAGTAAGGGAAAACCCAAGCCTAGGTTAGGGGCCATGGGCCCAGGAAGACAAATGTCAGGATGAAGGCACAGATTCCAAATCCACTTCAAAAGATATGCTGGGTAAGACATCAACAGCTAGAACACTTTGAAATAAACCAAATCCAAAGGAAAGGTCTGCCACCCTGGCCAAAGTGCTAAGAAAAAGAAGGTTACAGCAGGCCAGAGCCTCTTAACCTTGACAACTGTAACTGAAAAATCCTTTGTTGAGGGAAATTGTCTTCTATGTTATAGGATTTTAAATCACATCCTTGGCCAACACCCACTAGAAGCCAGTATCCCTCCCCTCTCACATTGTGACAAACAATGACAGTCTCAAAACATCCTCTGAAAAGCAAAATCACCTCTAGTTAGGAACTACTCCAGTGAATAAATGTAGACTTTACCTAAAGTGGGGGAAGAAGGAGTTTTGATCATGTATTTCTTAAGTTTCCAACATGAGGATTCTTTGATATAACTGAAAAAAGAACTATAAATTTGACATTATTGTTATGAAGAAAATTAATCTCTAAATTCTCTAGTAAGAGGTAGACGATTTGCTATTTCAGATCAACCACTGTCTTTTGCTATTTGAGTCTTTTTCAAAGAAAACTGCATACAATAAATCTTATACATGGAAAAATATGAGGTTGAAAGAACAGAGATTTCTTTGTTCAATCATACAAATACTATTTGCTGTAGGTCATATAATGGTGCACTGTAATTATAAATTACTTCCAACCAAACTGTATCATAATTCCATAAAACTGCCACACTAGACATCCAAATAATATACCTGGAAGGGAAAAGGCAAATGTGCTTCTTCTACAACAACATACAAATTCTGTTGAAATAAAATTGCTCCTGGTTTCCTGTCTTAGAGGCTGCCGCTGTATTTCTGTGATGGATCCAATTATGGTCTGAGCTGTTTTCTCACCTTTCCACCCCAAACATTTATATGCCGAAGTCCTCATTGCCAGCACCCCAGAATGTGACTCTACTTAGACTCTTTAAAGAGTTAATAAACTTAAAATGAAGTTATTGATTGAGTACTGATCCAAATTGTTCTTATAACAGGAAGAGATCAGGACACAGGCACATAAAGGGAAGACATCAGGAACACACTGGAAGAAGACAACCTGTCAAAAAGAAACCAACCCCACTGAAACCTTGATTCTGGGCTTCCAGTCTTCAGAATTGTGACGCAGTGTATTTCGGTTGTTTCAGCCACACACTGTTCCTTGCCCTAGCTGCTAACATTGGTACTTTTCCATCATCCTACTGGTCATGTTGTAAGAGCTTTTGACTCCCTAGTGGCTTCTCACTTGCCCACCTGCAGGAAAAAGTACCACACTGTCAGGATGATTTAGATGGAATTTCATTTTGAGATCTGTGGTAAAGTACCAATTCAACTCATATTAGAAAAGGTTCTGTGGGAAATTTACAGGTATTAGAAGAAAGAGAAGCATTTAAACTGAAAAATAAGGGGCAGCAGTTGAAATTAGGAATGATACACCCTCAGTGCTCCAAAAATATCTTAAGAGGTTGACCCCATCTTTCTCAGGACATGCTCCAAGGAAACTAACTTATTTGTGCAGTGTCAGATGTCATTATCAACTTGAAAATACAAAATCTATTGTTTTATAATGAATTTTCATCAAACATGTAATATTTTCCATATCTAAAATATAGCATTATATAGTTTATATTTTCTTAAATATACCATGATTTACTGATTTAGTCTATGTATCTGGCAGAGAAAGCAATTCATAAATGTTAGCTAGTATTACTATTATTGATATTAGGTGGTGATTATTCAAGTGTTATAAATTTGATATGATCTTTTCTAGTCTTTTATTGTTTTGTAGTGCATTTAGTCTAAAATCACTCATTTGGAAATTGAAATACATGGTATTAAAATACTTTCCATAACAGAGAATTGATTCAATATAAAAATAACTCTTTGTTTAAACTATTATATTGGGAAGAGTTAAGAAAACTAGTTAGAGATACTTTGAATAATTCAGTATATAGGGAAATATATGGAAAGTCAGAAAAATTATATTCCAATTGAGAATGGTATTTTTATGAATTAATCATAAATTTAAATTATGGACAGATAATATATATCATCTATATTAACAGTCACATAGTTCATCGAAGGTCACCTCTATTTTATTTTGCATATTTAGATTTTACAAATGATTGATGCCTCTGTACTGCAAAAATACTCAACAATATTAGAGTATTTTGACATTTATTTTTAAAATGTACTAACTATTATAAATATACACTGGAAATAATTTCATAAGCACGGCATGATTCAAAGCCCTGATGTGAAAGTGAGGATGATTTTATTATTTCACTTGCTCAATAGAATGATGCATTTTGGATTTATTTAGAGTAGCAATTTTTCAAACAATAATTTATTTGCATAGTTATTAAATAGATTCTAAGAGCACTAAAAACATCTTATTTTTAAAAGCTTGTATGATTTTTTTGCTTTGCATCATTGGATATACCTGGTGTTCGATTTGTTTTAATATCATTGGGTCATATTTATGCAATGATTTCTTTGTCATATGTTAGAGTGAAAATAAGTTTAGAAGACATGCAAATGTTCAGAAATCATTTGGTTCTGTTCCTCACTTTTGATGTGAGTAACTGAGATTCAAGAGATGAACTGACCTCACTTAAGGATTGAGCATTATGTTATCACTTCTTGAAGTCTCCAGAAATTTATGAAAATTTATACATTTATGTATACATGATGTAATATTGATAAAACATGAGATTATTTGCATAACACACCATAAACACTTTTTGTTTTACATGAGTGAGCATTTTAAGAGTGCCTCAAATACAGATATGTAGGCATAATTAGCTCACTGATAATATAGCAAATAAAGAGAAAGAATAAAACAAGAATACTGGAATAAAAGTCATTGTCATTGGATTATAGGGAAAGAATTTATTAAATTCAAATCTACCAGCAATCATTTATTAAAAGTTATTATATGTCATGTACTCTGTTAATCAGAGTTGCTTGAAAATGAAGAAAGTGGAAAAAATGAGGGGAAAGGATTAAAGGGAAAGAAGAAAGAAAATGTCACAACTGCAATCCCATCTTCATAATACAGTCTTTCTGAATTTCCACTATGTTCTAGTTAGAGAAATACTTTAGTTAGTTTAAGTCTCAACCTAATGTACTTAGTGGATTCACCTTTCAATTTAAAATTAGAAAAGTGCTTAAATTATCCAAATGAACTTAACCTGCTTTGGACATTTGCACAGAATTGAACATTTGTATAGTTTTCTGTGACTGCCCATGTTCTACTCTGGTCTGTGGGCAGGGTATCCTCACTATTGTGTGTTCCTGATAGACTGCTGAAGAGGGTGACTGTGCATTCTTTCCTTCCCACCTGCCACAATAACCGGTCACATGAAAAGCCACTTCAAATGGACATCAAAGTCTCAAAAGAAACCTGTAAAAGGCAGACACCAACAATGCTCACAGTAGTTTGAAATTTCCTGGAAACTGTTTTTACTGTGGCCAACAAAAGCACTTTGGGCACTGTCACCATAATGGCACCATAAAAACAAAAAGGTCCAAAGCAAGCCTCAGTTACTATAAGGTGTAAGAGGGGTAGGGAGGAATTTTCAAATTAACCAAACCAAACTAATCGCGCATTCTACTGATATAAATCCATCACTCACTGTTCTTTAGTAATGCTGAGGTTTCTCCTACATTCTCAAAAATGTCTGAAAGAAGATGAACTATTACCTGTCTTTCTAGGACTGCCCTAGAAAGTGCTATTTCCATTGCACTTTTGGCCAAAGAAATTGAGAGGAATAAGGGCAGAATGCAGAAATAGCTAGCCCGCTGACTAAAAATGAAAGGGTTTCTCACAATTTCTAACATGTTTAACATGGTGGCGACAGCCACAGGCCTGAGCAACCTTGTAGAGTGAGGAAGAAATCACAGGTTATGCAATTTAGAGCCTGAGGAAGAATGCTCTGAAGTCATTCGGTTCTGTTCCTTACTTTTGATGTGAAGACTAAGATTCAAGAGATGAAAGACAATTTAATGATCTTGTGGAACAGAAAGGTCTAGAATCTAGATCTCTTGTTACATCCTACATTCTAAAAACCTGTAATACATGTTTTCAGAGGTGACTGTTATATAGAAATCACATTGATAACAATCTTTATGATACACAATGAAGTAGAAATGTAAGCCAATATTCCCCTTAATCTTCAATTCCAGAGAGGTAACAAATTTTGTTTACTCACCTACAGGGAAAAACTCGCTCATTTTCTTTTTGTAGATTTTGAAGTCGACCTCTAAGAAGACACAGAAGATGATCCGATCCACCTAGAGGCAAATAAACACTCAAAATGAAAGGAAATAAGGTAACTGCCTTTCCAGACCATGGTCTTAGAACAAAAAACAAATAGAAAAGCTTGATACAGAATTTGGTCCATACTGTTAACTACATAACATCATTTGGTGAAGTTCAAATGCGTGAGTGTATGTTGTATGCTTTATGAAAGTAAACCCATGGGCTATCTGGTAGAAAGATGTTACATAAATCAAATAATAGTAAATTACAATGAGCCACTATGCAGCAAGTTATAAATAAGATCTGAGACTGCAACTGTATACCTAGATTTTATGTCCTATAAAACAGCCACTTGAGAGGCATACAGCTGAATGACAATAAAGTATGTCAATAAACAGTTTTTGTCCTAACCTTGTTAGACAAATATATTTATCATACTGTTAGTACTTGAACATGTTCTAAAAAGCTTGATACATGTGAATCTGAGTAAAGCCGCTTGCTTTTAACTTAATGTACTCAGTAAAACAACAGAAATAAATGTAATTAGTTAAGTGATTTGAGATCAGTATAATTTCAGTCTCATAGATATTAAATATGAAAATGCCACCTCAAAAGTAAACAAGTATTGCCTTTTTCTGCTTCCAAAGAGCTTCTGCCTGTAAGGAGTTTCTTTGAGATATTCAGAGTGTAAGGTGGTAGACAGAAGAAGGAGATGGAGTATACATAAGAGCTTATACACACACACACATATATGTACACACACATATCTGATATTAAATCAGTGACTCAAGTTCGTGTCCTGAAAATAAATACTTCTTTGGTTCCATTATTTGAACTATGTACAAAAAGTTAGAAACAACTTGATCTATCAAACTGGAACTTTCAACTGAATAGAACACTAAATAAAGCATTTCACATGGCAGTAAGCAACAGAAGTGTGGTGAGCACTTTCCAGGGCATCAAAAAACTCACTGGATGTCATCCACTTAACCCCTCAAACCTCCCTGTCTGGGCAACACTGATTCATTCCATCCAGATCCAAAAGTGTCCAGCAGGAGAGAAGAGCCACAGTGGTGGTGGGAGGTAAGGAAGAGCTAGGACAAAAGAAATCAGCAGGGAAGCTCAGACACCTAAAGCCTATACAAGTCTAAACCCCCAGTGGAGAGTACTTCTTTCTGGGCAGTCACTGGACTTCTGAGGTATAGTCTCAAAAGGCCATGCAGCCCCAGTTACTATCAACGCCTGATAAATTAAAGAGAAAGACTTTGGCTTTCAGAAGTAGAAGGGCAAGGGTAAAAAATAACCATATTTTATTTCCCCTGTACTCAAGTTACTATTGTCCAATCTTGCTGAAAAACATTGTAATTTTCTACAAATGCAAAAGCTTACACTACCAAATTAATATCTAGGTGACTGTAAGTGTACTTGAATAACTAATCAACTCTGTATGTAATACGTAATGCTTGTCTCCACTCTTATGTGACATGTTTATGGCACAACTAAAGCTCAAAATTATGTTGAGCAACAGAAATGAGTTACAAATGGACATGCTCTAAGAGAGCATTTATACCAATTTTTAAAGCACAAAGATACAATGGTAGGAAAGTCACACATGAACTTCAGGTTGATGACTTTGGGAAGGAAGATAATGTAAAGGGACACACAGGTACTGCTTTAATGGAATAATGTTTTATTTATTTGGACAGAAAGAGATTTGAGAAAATACAAATAAGCAATATCTATTAACTATGGGATTAGGTACATGGATACATATAAATATAGATCACATATATGTTATTTTCTATACCTTTCGTATGTTTCACAGACTTTATTACTAAAGGCTAAGTTTTATCTATTCCCTAACAACTATATAGTTTCTAAGCACCTTAATTATTCTCAGTTCTGTACCTAAATATTGTAGACTTTTCCTCCAGGCTTCAGATGGCTAGATTATTTCAAAAGTCATATACTTGAGATTTAAAAAAAAATCAAAAGAATGAAATTTTACTAATAGCAGAGCTAATAAGATAAACTGGGTGGGACAGACTGGGGGCACTTGGTGGGGAGGGAAGAAGGAAGGGGTTGAGGGCAGACGGGAGCACGGGGGACTGAGGTTATGGTGCACTGGTGAGATGGTGATGGGGAATACATGGGGATTACAATTGATGGCAAATATATGTAAATTTAAAAAAATTATATTAATAAAAAATAAAAATAAATAAAGCTATTAAAAAAAAGATAAGCTGGGTGGTCTCATTTTTACCCATTTCCCTTATACTCCTTAGTATAAATTATAAAATTGTTTTTATCATTCATGTTGCCTGTGCATGCATGAGTGAGTGAGTGTGTGTGTGTGTGTGTGTGTGTGTGTAGGGGGAGGGTTTGTGGTAATGCTATTTAAAGCTATAAG
The DNA here is from genome assembly GCA_019455555.1 of Galemys pyrenaicus. Classification (NCBI taxonomy): domain Eukaryota; kingdom Metazoa; phylum Chordata; class Mammalia; order Eulipotyphla; family Talpidae; genus Galemys; species Galemys pyrenaicus. The sequence continues at coordinate 1,307,483 of JAGFMF010011428.1, read as the reverse complement.
TGTTCTTTAAACACCACATATACTATATAAGATTTCTTCAATTTTGCAAAGAATTATACCTTTCAGCACTTGAGGCTTTATTACCATGGAAAAGGAATGGGTCCAAAATTCAGTTGCCTGATAGTCTTTCCAGAGAGAAGATGGCTGGTGAGGGAAAAGTATTTTCCTTTTAAACTAATTGAGTGGCCCAGTTCCCTGCCCTGACCCTTAGGCATGACACTGAAAATATCTTGGAAGCTTGTTGAATCCAACAATCACCCTTATTTGCCAAGTTGCTGTTATGCATGCATATATCTGTGCACTGACATATGTGTGCATAAACATATTCTCCAGGCTTTCTGTTTAACAAGAGCTCATTTGGTTGATAAGCTCTGTGTTTATAAACCCATCATGGGTATGGATCACTGCTTTGGGTAGATTTTCTTTTCCCAATATGGCATGGTCTGTCCCACAGAGGACTCCTCTACAGTGTAATGCTGAGATGCCTCTCATTGAGAGGCAGAAGCTATATTTCCTCCTCTTGAATATGGAAGTGCTCGTGACCATGACAGAAATGATTATGTAATGTGTGAATTCATGTCTGAAAAGGTGTTACAGTTTTTGCTTGGTCCTCTTGGGAGGTTTACTCGTGTGCCCAGCTGCCATATCATGACGAGGCTGAGAAGGCTACCTGGAGGATTTACAAGTTGCTGTGTTGGCCAGTAACTCTGACTGAAGGTGAGTAGACTTCAGAGGATGTTAAGTTCCTGCCTTTTTAAACATTGAAGTAGTATGGCATTGTAACATTATATAAGTTCAGCATGCTTTGAAACTCAACATCTGTATATACTACATCAAGTTCATTATTAAAAGTCAGTTTTCACTTTTAAGCAAGGCCAGATGAATAGCATATGGAACAGAAATGAACTCATCTTGCAGAGCCCTGTCCAAACTTCAGTTCATGAACAAAACAGAAATACATAGTCAGAAATATGATATTCTTCTATTGCAAGTAATACAAAAGGCAACATTAATATTCTTAGGAATTAATAACTTGACTGTAGTCCTCATCACACCTTAAACTAGAACCTTATGGAGAACTGGGTGATGCTCATGTTTGCACAGTCAGCACATGGTAGAGGTCTGCAAAAATTTTCAAGAAACATTCAGGATACACACTTGATTAAATGCAAGTGCATGGCAGGTATTTTTCAAGGATATTCAGTTTCAGAACCAAAAATTAACTTCTTTAAGAAGAACATAAGACTCTCTTCTGTGCTTTCTAGAAGATCTGAGAACAGAATTAGAGTCTGTATGCCTTTGCGAAATAGAAAACAATCACACAAGAGGTATGAGTCTTTCGTCAAGACCCACTATTGCTTCATCCACTGATAACCTGCTGAGTACAGTGGTTCTTGAGTCCAGTATTGATGCTTTCAACAGGGTGCTCAGTAGTCAGTTTCAACAGAAACAATAAAGCTGCCTCTAAGCTAAGATGTATTAAGAGTTAAAAAAATTTTTTTTACATGAAAAGATAGTATGACGTATTGGCAAGGATGTGGATTAACAAGAATTTTTCTCTATTGCTTTTGTGAAAATTGACAAAACTGCTATGGAAAATTATTTGACCATATGTACTGAGTTAGCTGAACTTGCTTATACCCTATGTCCTAGGTCAACAATCAGATGAATGTGCACATAAGTTCACAAAAGACATATACTATGATGATATAGCAGCACTATCTGTAATATTTCTTAGTCAGAAGCTACTTAAATACCCATTAATGCTAATATAGATAAACGGTGGTCTATTTATACAATGGGATATTGCATACCAGTGAGAATGAAAGTTTCCAATAATACAGACAAGCATAATATTGAGTAAAAAAAATCAGGAAATAAGAGTACACACTGGATAATTCTATTTCTATAAAGTTCAAAAACATGATTGAGATTGATAAATCCTCCATGGACCTAGAAAGTAGTATAGAAATTATTCTGGGCTGAGGGTTGGTGAAAAGGGACTGAGAGGAATGCCTGGGAACCTATTTTTTAATCTACATACTGGCCTCATAAATGTGCTCAGTTTGTGAAAATTCATCAAGAGTTGCATTTAAGATCTATGTTCTTTTCTGTATGTTATCCTTCAATGAGATTTTTTTTTTATATATAGGTTGAAAGTCTTATGTTATGGCTGCCTTGGTCAACAATCAAAAATCTATTTTCGCTGACTTAGAGGTCAAAAAGTCCTTTAAAAACTGACCCTCTAAACACAATCTTTCTATATATTTTAATCGATGTCAAGTATAACTCACCTATCAAGGCATAAAGGAGAAAGATCTATTTTTTTTTCACCAAGATATCCATTAATCCACAGTTTTTGGTTCTATACCCCATAAATAGGGTAACATAAGTTCTATTAATCTTTCTCCAGCATTATACTCACTGCCCCTGAAGAGGGTTACACCGTGGAGCAGGCTTGGAGTACCTGCAGCTAACCTCCATTTTTCATGCTTACCAGTGCTTGGGCAGCTGACACAGTCAAGATTATCCTGTGTTCAGCGATACTGGGAGAATGAATGGATTCTGATGAATGCAATTTGCTTCCCCAATGACAAATGACACATTTTCAGAGGCCTGGTGTGCATGCAAATACCGCCATAACTAAGGATGCCTGGAGGGCTGGCCAGTATAAATACAGCCTGATGGGCAGTGGGGACAGAGTCTGAGTTTTCCTAAAATACAAAACAGCAGCCTCATTAGTGCAGGCTTAGATAGTGGGGTACTTTCATAAAACAGTGGCTGTTGCTTGCCAAAGAGTGAATTAAATTTCAGGGCTTAAGTGTCAATGCTGTTTAAAATAGTGTTTTTGGAAAAAAATCTTTACTCTTCCACCAAGTTGAGTAAAGGAGAGCAATGTGCCCCTCTCTCAGTATTTGTTCCCTGTTTCTTGAGAAACAAACTCCACAAATTTTTTTTTTCTTACATCATTATAACCCCATAGTTCTCCCATCACCATATCACCCAAGAATCACCACCATATTTTCTTGTGTTATTTCCTCCCTTATTCTGACTCCCCTGCTTTGTTATATTTTCTGTATTTATGGTCAGCTTGCTAGTTTTGACTTTTTCTTGATCTTTAGTTTTGTTTTTCTATATTCTGTATATAAATGATACCATCTGTTTTTCCTTCTAACATTTCAAGTTAGCATAATCGCTTACAGCTCTACATTGCTACAAATAGCACAAGTTTATCTTTTTGATCACTGAGTAATATTCCAGTGTGCAACTATATCACAGTTTTTTGATCCATTTGTTTATTTTGGAGCATTTGGGTTGTATCTCTATCTTGACTATTGCAAATAGTTTTGCAATAAATGTAGGAGTGCAAGTTTCCTTTAGAATTAGTGTTCCTGTGTCCTTTGGGTAGATTCCTAGGATTGGAATGACTGGTTCACATGGTCGGTCCAAAATTTCGACAAATTTAGCAGTTTGAAATCAAAGTTTAATTATCTTTTAGTTTCTACAGGTCAAAGTTCCATATATAACAGAGTTGAATCCTCTGCTTAGGGTCTGGTCTCAAAATCTGCAAACTTAGATGCACTGCAGTTCTCATTGTGATTCAAGGTCCTCTCACCAATTCAGGTGATTTTTGGTTGAGTAGTATTCCTTGCAGTGATGGAACATTTTTCTTGCTAGCTGTCAACCAGGATCAACTTTTGATTTCTAGAGGTACCTGCAATTCTTTGCCATGTGACCCTGAAAAGCATGCTTATTTTCTTCCAGATGAGAAAGAGTATGTCTCTGACTTTCTCTCTCTCCAACCTCTGGATTCCTTTTAAAAGTTCAGCCCACAAGGACAGTATTCTTTTTATTAATTTGAATGTTTAAACACCTTGATTATATCTGCAGAAATCTCAGAATGTGATTGCACCATCATATTCTCAGTTTTACCCATAGTCAAAGAGAGAAGATTGAATGAGGCTTACAAAGGGGGAGGCTTTTGGCAGGGGCAGCTTAGACTTCTGACTCCTACGGTCAGTTCACCTCCTTGGAACCAGTTGTCTGTGTTCTAAATAGACTTGATGATTTACAGCTCTGTGACTGAACTTCACCAACCTCAGCCTCCTCATGTCTAAAATAAATACTGATTTTGTGGATGTTGATATGCTCATTTTCTATTGCTGCATAAAAAAATTATCAGAAACTTTGTGTTTTAAAGGAATCCCTAGTTATTGGCTCACAATTCTGTATAGCAAAGCCTGGCATGATGTGACAGAGTTTTCTGTTCAGGTATCTGTAGGGAAACAGCATGGCTTGAGCTTTTTTTCACCTCCCACTTCCCACTGCTAGTCTCTAAAGCCACCACCTGTGGCTTTCATTGCCCAAACATGACATCATGTGACTGCAAAAGGCACCTGGGAGTGCTTACAGGTGCACAAGTACAGGGCACGTGCACCTATAAGCACAGATGCCCAGGAGAGATCATTATAATAGAGAAAAGCCAGAGAGAGCACACAGATCGTGGCGGCTGTGAGACTTGGCTGCTGGTTGCCTCCTTGCCCACCAGTCTACCCGTATCTGGTCGCCTGATTCAGCATTAAACGTCTAAGTCTACTGAAAACTCCAAGACTCTTTTCCATTTGCCCGAATCCACAAGGTGTCATGTGCCTTGTTGCTCTGACAGAATCTTGACTGGAGGCTGTGGAGAAAAATCCACTGCAAAGCTTATTTCTCTTGTTGAGACAATTCCCTTCCTTTCAGATGCAGCCTTAACTTCCCACTTCCTTGCTGCAGGCCAGGTGGAGATTCACTCTCACCTCCTAGAGGTACCTGCATTGTGTGCCTTTCTCCATGTTCAAGTAAGAAAAGGCATATGAAAGCCTTTTTGGTTTTGAAACTCTCTCTTTACATATATATGACCTCCAGATTCACCTAGTCCAGTGCTGGAACATCACTATTCTCTTAGCAAGTCCCTTATTCTGACCTCAATCCTTTGAAATGGTTCAAGAAGTAGTTCAAGAAAAAGTACAAGCCAGATACAGAACATGGGAAGCCCTTTTTCTAATTGGTATGCTGAAACACTGCTTCATTCCAGTTTCAGCTTTGCTGAGGAATTCTATCTTAAAAGAAACATTTACAAAAATGGCCCACATTATATATATATATATATAAAGCAACTCTTTTTCTGGTCTCTCCTCAGCCAATGAGAGAAAGGAAAAAAGTGTAAACTAGAAGTTGAGCTGTAGTGATGGAAAAAGATTTCACAAAACTGTATAGAGGTCTCTGCTCTCTTATTTTAATAAACCTGTCAAATGTCACTGGATATCATTCTTCTGGTTCTTGAAGGCATTAAGTATGTTCGTATTTGTGTACTTCACTTCAGCAGCTAGCATTTCATCCTTCAAATTACTAAATGGGAAATTTTTCTCTCCATGTGTCCAGAGAGGTTTGGATGAGTTGGAGGGCATTTATAATCCATAAAAACTGAAAGGGCATTTTTGCATTTTGAATTGCTTCTGCATGCATAAAGAAAATTCTTTATTTGGGGGGACTTTTTGCAAACCAAGTTTATTATTCCATGGTATTATTATTTATTATTATTATTTATTATTCCAAGTCATTATTCCATGGTAGCACACTTGAGTCTTCTTGTTTTGTTTTGATAAATTGCTCTTTTTAACTCTTCTTCAACTCTATAAGAATAAACGGTCATGTAGCTGAAGAAGCAGGAGTTATTCTGATCTGAGCTGGAGGCTCATTCGCACAAGTTAATTTCCAACTTGTCTAATAGCAGTCAAAATGGACACCCCGGCGAGTGACACATCTGTTATGATCCGTGAAGCTGCTCCATATTCTTAGCATAGAACAGGCATGGGATTAGAGGGTTAGGGCTGGCTCCTGTAACCAAGGAGACTCTCCTGGGGAAAAATGCCAGTCAAAGGAAAGAACAGGTTCTCTTCTCATAATTAGAGCTGGCTTTGTGCTGGGCTACTCATATCTGCTTCCCTCCCCTTAGTCACTACAGTTTTCATGTTGCTGGAGGGGCTGGTAGCGGGCAGCTCTGAGAAGATGCTCTCAGAAGACTGTCAGCTAGTAGAGCACCACATCCATGTGACCCTCATCCTGTAGTCAGCCAGTATCTAATAGCAGCCACGTAGCTGCCAAGGTTCAGACTTCTTCTCTCAGCAGTTATGAGCTGAATTGTGTATCCTCTTCAAAATTTCACATATTGAATTCTGGCTCTCAGTATCTCAAAATTTGAATGTTGAGGATATGGTCATTTAAAGAGGATTTAACTTAAAATGAGATCATCAGATTCAACCCTAATTCAATATGACTGATGTCCTTATAAGAAAAGGAAATTTGGACATAAATGGGCACAGAGAGAAGATTGTGTAAAGACAGAAGATGATTATCCACAAGCCAAACTAGAAGAAACCAAACCAGATGATACCCTGACTTCAGACTTGCTGCCTCCAGAAATGTGAGAAAATAAATTTCTGTGGTTGAAGCTACTCAACCTATTGTCCATTGTCATAGCAACCTGAGTGAAGCACTATAAAATTCCAGCTTCAGAGGTCCTGTTGGGGTCAGGTGAAGCCTTTATTGGGACTATATTCAAATTCTCCCTCTTCTCACCCCTGCTTCCCTCTTTGTCCCCACTTTTCTCTAGATGTTGATGAAGAACATGATCCAAGATATCTTGTGCTTACAAATATCCTTCTCAATTTGCATCCCAGAAAATTTGACCTATGACAGCCACCTCTGAATAAGTTTATTTTATGCTCACTTTCTACAGCATTTACAATAATGAAAATGGCAGAAGCTAATCACACATGAACTTGTTACATGAGGTCTACCATCTGGCTGTACTCCCCTCTCCTTATGAAGGAGCAATCACTTTTTGTGCAATGATAAAGAAACCAGGACTCGTTGTAAAGGGCATTAAAGTCAACATAAACTATCAATGTGACCCAAACTGACAGTAGATGAGATGTCAAGATGGATGGTCTGACAAGCACCATTGGTAAAGGAGTCTCTCAAAGATCACTGGGTGGTCTAGTCTGAGGACAAGACCAGGACCTTGGACAACTGTGCAGTGACAGTCATAATACACCAAGACAAGGCATTTCTTAACATCACTGCAGCTGTGTAGAGTGGAGATATTTCTTTATATGTTTTTCTCATGACAGTTTCTAATGACAGTTTTATACCTTAGTATAAGAATAATGACTTTCCTTTGGTAAGTGCTGGGTTACTTTCACGGGCTTTAACACATCCTTGAAAGACAAAAGTGAGTCCACATGATCTGGAGATGTGGCGGGCACTGTGGTGTCTATGTCCCTCAGGTCTTTGTAGCAGAAGTCAGAGAACAGTCAAGCACCTGCATTCTTTGATTGAAGGTTTTACTAGTGCTAGTGAGTCTGCCCAACTATCTGAGTAAGCTGTGGGTTTGGAGAATTAATAACTGGCACTCCAGAGATTCTTAAGCAAATACCAGCAGAGGTTGATGTTTAAATGCCCCGAAGGCATAAAAACCAGAGTTCTCCAGGTGGAATAAAATTCTGGCTGCATTGTGGTAATTTGATGACTGCTCTGAGCCGACCTTCACCCCTTCTTCATCCATCCTTTTTTAAAATTTTATTAATTTTTAAAAAAATTTACATATACTTGCCATCAATTGTAATCCCCGTGTATTCCCCCATCACTATCTCACCAGGGCACCATCACCTCAGTCCCTCGTGCTCCCATCTTCCCTTAATCTACCTGTACTCTAATTCTTGTCTTAGGGGTTGATGCTAGGAGAATCCAAATCAAGAGGTGAGAAGATCAGTTATAATATCAATTTATTCTCTAAGTACCCAGCTGTCAATGGTAAATTTAATATTAGTGAGTTTCTAACTCAGATGAGGTAATACATCCTTTCTGCATTTTGCTATCACTTGCATGGTGCCACAGTATCAGTAGCCTTAAACTGAGAAGAGAGTGCCGAGAATAGGTCTTTTGACTCGAGTTGTTCTTCACAATCTAGTCTGTGACATCAAATTGCCCTTTCAATGATGTAGCTATTGTTTATCGAGCACTCAAGCAGTGCTCACGTCAACCCAGGGAGCCCAGCTGCAACCCCCTATTGTCTAAACCCTACTCTTGCCTTTGAGAATATTCTGCTTCTCTTTTCTTTTATTTGATTAAGAACATCTGCAGAGGTGGTTCAGCTACAAAAGTTAATAATTACTCTTTTTTTGTCACTGTAATTAAAAATTTAAAGGAAGAATTGTCAGTCATTGCTGCTTATATGGCTGCCCATGGAGGATAGTGCTTTATAAAGCCAACAAATCACAACCACCTTGGGGGGAAATCTGCCATCTTCAGGAGAAATATAAACCTCTCCTCAAAACTGGAACACTATGACAAGTCACAAGATGGCTGTGTAGCCTGGCCATGATGCTTGAGGGGTTGGGGGCCACTGCATATCTGTGCAAATTGCCCTGTGTGTTCTCATTTTCTCAATATTCCTGTTAGCATCTACACTCATGCAGATGCCATTTACAGTTCAAAAGAGGTTATTGGACTTATCCTCCAAAACATCATTTTGTGAGGACAAAAACTGTTTTTCTCAAGCTGGTGTCTCTCACACTCATGCAAGCAAGATTCTCTTTGTTCAGAAGCCAATCCCAAGAGAGCAAGTGCTTGAGTAGCTTCCATAGGTTCATGACTCATACAATAGTAAGTAACAAACCAAATCCAAAATGCCCTGGGAGATCTGGATGGTGGCAACAGTGAGAGTGTGTGTGTGTGTGTGTGTGTGTGTGTGTGTGTGTCCCATATGGGTGACAGTAAGCTTTGAATGATCTGATTACCACTCTTCTCTCACTCAGGAACCCCCCCAAAGAAAGGCCACTTAAGGACAAAAAGTAGAAATGTTGGCCTTTGGCATTTTATCTGGAAGAAATAATCTTTATTCTCTTCCCTTTGACCCTTGGAGTACATCCATCCTCCTGCTGTTTTTCCAAAGCACACTACCACCCTGATGGGCTTTAGATAAACTCACAAACTTGAGTTCTCTTATCAATCACTCTCTTTTCAAGTATTTATTAGAGAATACAGCCAAGATTATAAAATATCCTCCAGGAACTTGAGTCAGTGACCAATTAAACCTAAAATTTTTTAATTTAAATTTGACTTCTGCCACGTGGGCTTTTATGTAATGAACTGTATAAAATGTTCACATTTATATATATATATATATAGAAAAAAATGTTCTTTCTCCCATTCCTTACTGATCCTCTAGGAAGATAAGCCCTCTTGTAAAGCTGGTTTAAGTCCTCCCTGCCACACTTTTTCAAACCTTCCTTGGGGATAGGAACCCCACCTCAGCCAGAAAATCACAACTTAAAGAGCTACTGTGTTTAGATATTGGTACATTTGCAAGAGTATATTAGTTAAGTAGGTAGGCAGATAGATTGGTAGCTAGCTAACTAGCTAGATAGTGGTAAGCATAAATTTATTGAGCTTTCAAAAGTACTTATCCTTCAGATACTGCAATCTTAAAATAGAATTCAATTCTATGGCTTCAAAATTTTAAAACCATCTCAGAGGAAGAGTATAGAATGGAAAGAGGACAAACAGTTATTGAAATATGCCACACTCAAAAAATAATTGGTTTTATATATTTAAATTCAGGTCATCCAGCCACTGCTAATGCTGTAGTGAAACTGGTGTTTTTTATTTTGAGCAAAACAAAAAACAATTAAAATAACAACAAAAGAAGAACCAATCAACCAAACAAACAAAAAAATGGAAAACATGACTAGAGCATGGAAATGTCACAATCATGTCAATATTTTTAATTACTGGGGGGCATATGGAAAAGAGAAAAATAATAGCCAGGTATTCACTGAGATTATTTTAATAGAGGGTAAAAGAATGACATCTTTGGCCTCCCCTCGTGGCGCAGTGGGTTAAGCAACGCACTACGAAGCAAATCGCAGCCACTGCAGCATGAGTTCGATCCCTGCTGCCGGCCAGGGGGGGACCCACATGGTGT